>JAZHYW010004283.1:0-30887 GCA_037355805.1 Ixodes ricinus
GCGCGCGCTGCCTACTTGGCAAGCTGCGCGGCATTATTATATATATATATATATGTTTTTTGTTGCTGTCGTTTTTATTTTTTTATCTTTTTTGTGTCACGGTGTACCTTATTGCTAGGCTCGAAAGGGCCTTGTCCCGAAGATCAAATCATTTTGATCTTTGCCCCTCCACATAAGCTCTTGATGCTGAAATAAGGTATTGATTGATTGATTGAATTTGTGCAAATAATGTAATATACTCAATATTAGTAATTGCGTTTACGTAAGCTTTTCGAAACAGTAAAATAAATTAACTTTTCAGTATTCTCTCTACATGACTGAAACCAATAAAAGCCAAAATCGACATACTGTTGATTTTGTTTCACCTGGTTGAAAATATCACTTAGTTGTGATAATTTCTGAAGACGGTTTATGATCGGTGAAAGTAAACAGTGTAATTGGGTAGGCAGGCGGGTGTCTGAAGGTTGGTTCGCACGCCAGCGTCGAGGTCCAACCAAGTGCAACTTCCCCTGCAGCGGTGTGCGACGTACCGGTTGCTACGGCAAAAGCTGCGTGAGCTCCGACAAAACGGGCTTTTACCTCGTGGTTTGTTTGAGCCGACGCGGTTGTCGCCATGGTAACTCGTACGTCGCCAGCAGTGGCACTCGGACTCGGTCTGACTCAGGCCGGTGTGTGAACCAACCTTTAGTTTTTTTTCCCAATAACCTCAAGCACGTCGGTTGCGTGGATAAAGAAGCTTAGCCTATGAAGCATTCATTAGACCGTCTACAGTAATATGTTTGTCCTCTGTGGGATCCGGGTTGCCGTGTCTGTGTCACTGCACTTGAGCGCATTCGATCTGTGGCTGCTCGGTTTGTCTTGGTGATATCCGATCGCTTTTTAAGCACAACGAAAATGAAACATAAGTTGGGCTGGGTTTTCCTTGGAGAAAGGGTTTTTAATATATTTATAATGAGCAGAACGTTCTGCCTCATCAGGCTTAAAGCAGGCAAATCATATATCACCCCCGACTAGATCATTCATGCAGTGTTCAGACAGTATGCCGCCTGGACAAATATTATAAACAGATCAATTTTTGTGCGTGCCATATCAGAGTGGCATTTATTGCCAGAGGAAGTGGCGTGCCGCGCGATTTTTTATTTATTTTATAATGTATTGTGGCCCCTGCAATAATACTCAAGAGGAGCTGCTGGTTTTTCATGAATTAAAAATTAAAATAAAGCATAAGGAAAAAACCGCGTCTATATCTCGCCCGTGGAAAGGACCGCATGCATCTTTTTAACACACACATGCATCAAAGCCGACTCACCGCTACTACGGAAACCCAGAACGAAGAATATCCGGCGACGGCAGCGCGGCAACTAAGCACACCCGCAATAAACAGCGCCACGGCGCCTCCTCCTCCTCTCTGGCTCCGCGCAAGCTATGCGACGCTTCATTGACGAAAACAAAAAACGCTCGTTTTGACGAAAACACTGCGGTGTCTGTCAGTTTGCCAGCACCAAGAGAGAGGCAGAGGAAAAGAGATGGGGTGCCGCGTGCTGACGTTAACGCATTGAACCAGTGGGTGCGTTGCACGCGTCATCTTTTTCCCTTCCTTCTACCTCTCTCCCCGGCGCTGAAAGAATGACAGACACCACCGGGTTTCAGTGAAAACGAGTGTTCTAATGCAAACGCAATAAAAATAGTGGTGAAAGTGGGCATCCCTGTCGCACAAAAGAGTAAAAGTGGTGCGCTCAGTCACATTCTCAATCACTACAGATGCAATAAGCTATGCCTAACCCATTGCACAGCACTGCACCACCATTAACACGCGCTAAGATAAAAAATGGATATCATGGGACACGCGGTCAAAGGCTTTCTCGATATCTACCTTTAGTACAGCAACCCTCTGATGGATAGCATCACAGAACCCTAAAATACTTCGTACCGCATGTACGATAGTAACAATGATCATCCCCTTAATACCACACGCCTAGTGAGGAATGACCACCATGTTGATTACGCCTTTAGTCGTTTTGCCATCATCCTTATCAAACTCCTTAGTCGACACTCGTGCCAGTAATCGGGCGGAATGCTCCAATAGAGGGGAGCTTCACTAGATATTTGCTCGTTTGGATTAAAACAGTATGAGTAAACAAAAAGGAGTGAGGCAGAACATTCGGTTGGTACGCCTCGGAAAACACAGTGTATAAAAGGGGCACTTGGTCTTTAAACACTTTTATAAAACTCGGCTCTGAAACCATCGTGTCGAGGTGGTTGCCCGGACCCGATGATCGTCCAAGCGATGAACAAGTCGTCCACTTCTTGCGCAGAAGTTGTGGTGACTTTAGAAAGACGCCGAGCTCTGATTGGCTCTGATTGAAGGATGATGGGTAGACATCAAAGCAAGCTGCCTCGTTGTCTAGCGTTCTGAAGTCACCAGAACCCCAGCAGAAGAAGCAGACGAACTTGCACTCCCATTGCCTTTTCCACTTCACCTAAGCTGACTGCACTCGGAGACAACTTTCCTTGACATCTCCGGGGAGATGAGGAGAGCCCCGCACAGCTTTAATCAGCACTCAAAAGGGGAGAGGGAACGCGTGCCTCTACCTTCCTCTGCATTGCCAAGAAAAGTAGTCCCCCCAGTATAGCTACGCCACAGCGTTAACAACGCACTACACGTAGGGTTTTTGTAGTACCCAATGCCCACTGCGCGCGCTCTACGAAAAAAAAAATAGATGATAACGTTTTTTCACAGCATTGTCAATGCCAAAGCTCGTTCCAGGAGACGCGCTTTCACGCGCACCGGAACAAACGAAAAACAAATGCGCACGGAACAGACTAGAACAAAGCAAAAGCGTTTGGAACAAAACAGACGTGTAATTAGTTCAGACGTCTGTTGTTCTCGCACTCAACGGTGCGTGAGCACGACGGCGTTGCCCAATGAATTTACCAAGGCGTGTCGCAGCTTACGCTGCGACTGTACTGCGGATTAACACGGGAATGCTCAATCTATTGTTTCTTGTATCATCATTGTCGTATTGGTCAGAGAAAGTTTGTCTGTAGACATTATCGAAGCATACTTACACGTGTATGAAGCAACCATGCTTCCTAACATGCTTGATGCGTGTCCGCAGATAATTATGTCATCATGACTACATTGAACACAGTGTCTTTTGCTTGATATACGAACAGTGTCACTGCGGCTTTACTACCACCTGGCTTATACTGCAGCCGAACATAAGCAAAAAAGTCAAAGTTTCTCGAACGAAAAAAACAAAATTACTCCCCTCACTCATCTGCAGAATTTCGAGTTACTATGTCACCGCGCGAATCTGTGTGCTCGGTGAATCAAAAGGCAGCGGCGTCGGCGGCCAATTATGCCCGAGTGTTTCTTAAGCTCGGAACTGCCTGCCGGTGATAATGCTGCTTGAGGGGCCAAGCGCTCGGTTCCGCTGCCGCGTCCGGTCTCCTTGGCGATAACGGACTGGGCTTCCGGCTGCAATGACTTGCCGCTTTCCTCTGCGGACATTAGAGGTCTTGATCGCGACGGTCACTACAGTCGTGCACGCGCCATGGAGTCGACGACGATTCGGATTGCCCTGGCCGTCTTTTTCACGGCCGTCCTTCTGGTCTTCGTAGAAGGTGGGTGGGATTTAACATCCAGAGAGGGAGGGGACAGGTCACAAACGCTCTGGCGCAAGCTTTTAGCCAACTGCATGGCATGATATTTCTGGCATTCAGTGGAGCTTTCCAAAGAAAATATGATTGTAGACAAAGCCCCCAGGAAACTGAAAAATGAAAGAAAATCTACATTTTGTTATCCCTTTCATGCAAAGTCTTTTAGAAGTGAAAGGGCTAAGTTATTTAACTAAACATCGTCTGTAACTTCCAACTCCAGTTATTGCGAAAAAATATATATATGCCCTTAGAGAAGCGTTGAACCGTCGGCTACCTCTTTGATGTTTGTAGGAAGTCCGTTTTCTAGGCCAAAGAGAGATATTCGTCTCACGGCACCTGCTTCCCAAGACTCCGTTTTCATATTTTGGGCACCTCAAGTCTGGATTCGGGAGGGCTGGCTGGTGATTCTTAGTTCAGCACGACCTAACAATCACCAACCAGCCGTTGCCGTCACCGTCGCTGACAACTGCTATGTTATAACTATCAACAGGGACGACGAAGTCCATTCTTTGGGAAGAAAGTAAAATCTTGGAGAGTATGCCGCTCTCATTTGTCGCCATTTGTTTCCGAGAACTTGCACCGTCAGATTAGCAGGTGCCACGAAGGATGTCCCTTTGTGTAAGAAGCATAAAAACGCCTTTTCTTTCCTAGCGTTAATGCGCTTCGCCTCACATCTTAGCCTCCTCTGTAGCATGTTGAGACACGTGGAGGAGGCAACAGGTTTAAGGTAATGATGAAAACGCCAGTGGGCGCGGAACAAGTCCTCACAACAATTATACTTCAGTTCGCCGTGCGTCAGAGCGCAGTTAATAGCTTGAAGACATGCGAAGCGAAGATATATATTAAAACGCAAGGTCACGCCGGTTGCACCCCAATTGATTTGTTTAGCCACAAGCACGGAAAAGTCACGAATGCCGTGAAGTGGCGCCTTTTTGCGCTGCTCTAATGGCTTCATCGACACGCAGCTTTGGCAGCGCTCTCACCTAAAGTCGAACAAAGTGCAAGAGCGCAGTGAAAGTTGGAAGACGTGGTATCACGGGGCACCTAAAGTATCGGAGCCCTCTATTCTAGAGCTCCCTAATGAGCCCTAATTGAACATAGGAGGACCACTGGCGCAAAAAAAAAAAGACGGATTGGATGTCTCAGTTGACATTGTCCAACGGAGGTGCTTCTTCTGCTTCTTTTCCATCGTCGACTTTCATCTACTGAATACCTTCTTTATACCATTGAATGAATTCCTTTTACTGAATGAATTTACTAAAATACCGAGCAACTATTTACTGAATCACTTCAGTAAATGTTTGTTAGGCCAGCAGAGTGCATGTGTTTGCTTCTTGTCTCTCTCTATCTTGTATATTTCTTCCTTCGTTCAGCTGGCAAATTTCACAAGCATGAATAACCGACCAGCTCAGCTCCAGGCAATCACAACGTATCTCAGAAGTTACGGAACAAAAACCCTGCTTTGAGCCAGATGGGTATGAATGCGTCGTCGAATAGACATAGAGCTAAACAACCTGGCGACAATATATCTTAGAACATAAGCCGACACATTGGACTAGACACTTTAGTCCACTATTTGACTACACTCATTGTGCAGTCAAACATTCTAGTAAACTCCTTGTCTATACTCCTTGTACAGCGAAGAAGTATAGTTAGCTCCTTGACCATAATCTTTGTACAGTCAAGGAGTGTAGCTAAGTCCTTGACTGCACAAACACGTAGTCACATACCAAATATTCAAGTTCATAGCCATTAGGTTAGTGTAGCTAATTCTAGCAGACGCACGAATGAAGAATATCGTGGCGTCGCAGTGTTTGGTGCTGTTTAATGGGCCCCGTCGGTCCGTATTAAAATGAAGCTCCGGCGAAATTTTTATAGTCATTCATTTGCTTCAAAATTGATTCGACAGATGAATAAACACATCCGAAATAGTAAATCAAATTGAAAGTCAAGATACTGTTTTGAAAAGTAATTAAATAATTTGGTCTTCCAAGGAGATGCTCTACTGGGAACACTGAAAACGTAACTTCATATGTTGTAATATTGGGCAATAGGGAAGCACTACAACTTATTTCCGACAGGTTAAAAGAAAGTTGATGGTTTAAAAAAATGCTAATTAACCTCAGACCAGTAAAAAGACATCCGAAAGATAGTTTTTTCGACTACATGCTTAAATTACGAATTATACAACACTAAAAGATTGAATGTTGGTTTTGGCACCACTTTTAGTAAAGTGTTCTTAATAGCTGTTTTGAATTTTAATATAATAAATAGCGTGCCGTAAAATCTCAAGTCTGGGTATTCCAGACATGAACATTCTTGGTAAAGCGACCACAAGCTTGAGAAGGTAAAAATAGCGCCATGAAAAACTCACTAAAGTGCTTTTTGTAAAGCAAAAAAAAGATTATGTGGTTATAATGTTTAACAGGTGTCAGTTAACCACTACACCTACTTCCATATTGCCATACCGCCTACTAATCGCATGGCAACAAAACTCTTGAAAACTCTTTTTTCTCGCGTTTTTTTTTCATGACAATAATGATTACGATCTTTATCATTTACATAGTTTTGGGCACGTTGTGCATTATACTTTGACAACGACGCAAAACATTACTCGTGCAAAAAGTCATAATACCAAAATTTCGCTTCGAAATCAGAGAACTATATTTTTCCTTCCCTTACACCGGGCTCAGAGCGATGTGCTCGCCCGACCCCGTCGAATGAATGGATAGAGGGATCGATGAATATCGATGGTAATCTTCATAACGGGCGATAGCTTACGCCACCTAGCCGCGGCGGGCCATCGCGGTTCGTTTCCATCGCGCTCCACCCTTCGGCTTCGCGTAACGTCGACGAGCGCACGCGTGTAATCGCGTTGGACGACTGTGGCTGCGAACGGGAGTCGGCAAACGCCAGCCTCACGAGCAACGCGTTATAGCGCAGCGTAGCCCAGCGCACGTCCGTGTAGCTCATGACGAAAAAGCAAAGCGCACACTCCGCGCTCGGACAACGGTGGCTTTCGCAGAGGCCCCGCGCGAGCGGCCCATTCGGGAATCTGGATGTCGGGGCCGTCGGGGACAGTCGGAATGTGTGAGACGCTCATTTTTGTGATTGGAACATGTCACTCTTGCCGTGTGTCTTGTGCTGTTATCGGGTTCCTGCGTTGGTGCGCGTACTTAACGTAAGTGCGATCGACTGGGCGAGTGTGAGCGTGGACGTGGACTGCTCCGAGGACGCGCTACCCTCGAGACGCTTCATAGGCCAAACGCTCGGGACTAACATGCAGGTTGTGCCGGCAAAAGCTGGAAGATCGAAGACGCGCCGAAGCTAGAGATAAATAGAATCAAAGATTGACTAATGTGTATGCTATATACATTAATGTGCTAGTCGTGCGTACCGGCAGCCGTTCCCGATCTAAACAACACGCGCTGTCGAATCTACTGGAAAGGCGAACCCAATGAACTATCTGCTATTTAGCCGGCCAGAAATATTCAACTATACTCTCTCAGTTTGTAAACCATAGTAGTGGTATGCGATGAATAGTGGACTGAATTCAGTATTGTTTGTATGGGCTGCGTAAAGCGCGTTAGAATTTTGAATGCGTAGATAGCGTAATGTAGGCATCGTACGATGTCTTCCGTCCTAGTGCCTTGAGTCAACGTGCGACGTTAGCTAGGATGATAGTAGACTGGCCATCTGTCAGAAAGAAGTCGCTGCGGAATAGCGAGTGCATCGCTTTCATCAAAGTACATGGCGGATTTACCGAAGTAGATTCGATAGGCTGCGGCGAACCTACCAAGCGGCTAGCTTCAACGGACGCGATATTGTGATTTATTGTGCTTCCATCGACATTTGTATGACGTTTCGAAGAAAATAAACGCTGGTGTGCACTCGTTACCCCCATCATATTTTTTTCGAACTGCTAACTAATACCCCGAATCGCTGCTTCGAAGCACGACCATACGACACAGATAAACCACACCCATGAATCGCACGGTTTGTACCGACATAAAATGGAAATACGCTGCGCGAGATGACGCGGTTGTGACGTCGGTTGGCGCTGGATCGCCTTGCGTTCGTCGACGCTGGAGTATAAAAAAGCCTTGTCCGACGAAGGATAGATAATTCTAACGGCTTCAAATTGTGAATGTCCATGACGCGCAGGCGGAAATAAAACAGCAGCTGAAAAGTAATTCGTCCTAGGCAGCGGCAGCTTGGGACTACTTAAGATCCGAAATCCCTCATTTGATCCGTCCGTGCGCGCGCGCCTTCGTCGACCGTTTTATTCGGGGAATTAACCCTGATAAAGGGCGTGTCCGCGAACTTTAAACATTGTTTTTAACAAAAATAAAAAAAACACGAGAATGTTTTTTTTTTTTTTCGGGGAGGGGGGGGTTGAAAGCGTAGTCGCGTTATTATCATAAAACGACGATCTCCGAAATCACTTCACTGCACCTCTAAGGCGCCTTGAAGCATAGACGTTTTGAGGCCGACGAACAGTGCGCGAACAGGGACAAACAGAACGAGGATGAAGACGCGCAACTTTCTATGCTTCTTTGCGATTCTTTAATATATGTGTGTTCCGATTTTGAATGCGTGATATTAGCAAGCTTCTTGTCGAAAACTAACGTAGTCTTTGAGACATGGCGCTGACGCAGACAAACTCACAACTAGCAAGGCTGGTTCTGCATGTTTTCATTTTTGTTTATATTGGTTGCACTGAAAAGTGCATTTTGCCTTTTTGATAAAAAAAACAGAGAATACAATTTGATTTGACAAGATAGCATATGCGATAAAACATTGCTCAGAAGAGTTAAAAAATTTGAGATATCTTTCTTTTACTTTGAGCCCTAACATGTAATGTGTAAGTAATATATATATATAATGTAATGCAGGAACTAAAGTTTTTGCATAACTCTTTTTTTTCTAGTTAGAAACTTCGGTTAATAATGTGCAGTAAGTATATATTCGTCACATTATCATGTTCACTAGACGCGGCACCGCGGGCCTCCATGGTATCGGCTGCTGCCTTTCCGCGGTGCCGCGGCTCTCCAGAGCCAAATAAATAAAGACTAAAAACTAAGGACTAGAAACCGTCTAACAAACTAACGTCTAACTAACAAACGTCGAAGTGCTCCTAGAATGTGTTTTCGTGGTGGATTTTGTAGTTTTTCTTTTGTTTATACAGTATGGTTTATTATCATCGTTCAAAATATTTTGTGGAATAAACACATCGCCCGAAATAAGAATAATATTCTATTACAGTATTAATATTTACTGAGGAGGGGCCTTTTTAGTAATATACGTAACGTTTGGAATGATTAGGTTTCTTACTAGTATTGAATGTTAGCTTTCTAGTTAGTCAAAATAATCATAAAGTTTTATTAAAACATGCTGGAGATCATTTTAAGCCCTAACATCATTCACGGTTAGAAATATTAGAAACTCGTGCTTTGTTTTTCAAAGCCTTTAAACTTCATTGAAATTCGACGCGCCCGCGTGTTTTGTTTGTTTCTATCATCAGCATTTTCGAGCCGCCATCACTGCGCATTTGGCGCACCACCAGACCTCCGACGCGCTTCAAGATTTTCTTTACGATACAAATGTATGCACCGCAGCTCGGCACACTTGGAATGGATGATCGCACAACAGATCCCAGGGATCTTGGATCATTCCCAAAGCAAGTCGTGGTATTACACTAGCTACATTTGTCATCTACCCCGGATACACGAGACACTCATTGAGGCTGAATAACTTCCCACTGTCCAAACATCCACACCACTCACTTGCTTTTATCCGTTCCTGCCCGTTTCAATCTGAATGAGCATCGAATTGCTGTGCCGTTGAATATCGCTACGAAATGGTGCACAGAAAGGCCCCAAGCTAGCAATCGTACTGCGCTGGCTAAACATTTCATCTATAACGTTTATCCATGTCACCATATTTTGAAATATTTATCCTGAAATGTGTTTATTTTTTTGTTTATCTTAATTTATCTTGCTTGAAAATCAAACTGAATCACAAGTTAAGCCTTCCAATTATGTCCCAATATGATCTCCAAGATTGATTTTTTTTCTCGGAATGCTCAATTTAATCCTTGCCACTTTGGATGCGGCGTCACAGCAACATCCTCTATCCTTTTCTCAGAGAAATGTATTGTCATTGATCAGACCAGCTGTCATTAGTCCACCTGTAGTGACAAACATAGAGGGTTCCTTTTCGTCCTCCATGACATGTTTCCACCACTGAAAGCCCTGAGCCTCTCTTGTCTGCTCCAATTTTGTTGTATTTCGCAATATCTCTCGATGCATATTTGATTGAGGCGGTCCCAGCAGTCTCTTTAATCACCACTTGACCTATCCCGGTCCTCCTCACCTCCACATTTGCTTCACCCGCCCTTGAAATTCCTGACTCCCGTGTATGCTCATTCAGTACGAAAATTGCGGCTATAGCTTTTGTTCCTTCCATTTGCCGTCCCTCCTTCTCTTTCTTTGTAAATTTTCCCTCTACTAACCTCCATGTCCACCTCTACTAGTTCGTATTCTGTTCAACGAGCTCTAATTTGCCCGCCCTCGACTCTGAACAACTCTTAAAGACGTTCTTATACTCCGACGTTGAGTGCAGCGAACGCAGCGTCGCGCAGAACGCGCGCCTTTCAGTGCCCGGCGAGCAGGAACTCGATATCTGCGACCAATCAGCATCTGTGTGTACTGCGCTACGCCGCGCTTGCTACGCTCCACGTCGGAGCATAAGAGAGCCTTTAGACTTTCTACAGCTCATTTTTGGAAATGTCTAGACGTCTTGCCGGTCATTCGTTCAAACCACAGTCACACTACATCGTGCGAAGGAGCGTTCGCTGGAAACACGGTGACAGAATTATCTCCAGACTTGCCTCAGGCATGTTGCTAGCACGTTATGTACGTACATGCTTTGAACATGGCTTCAGACTGGTTTTGTATGCGGAGTGCAAGTCCGTCTGCTTCATGCACAGAGTTTGCGATGATGTCAGAACGCCGAGCTTTTATTGGTTGATCGAAACATATAGTGGGAATGCCGCAAGGCATCTAGCATTCAGGTCTACCCACTCTCCTTTCAATCAACGCCAATCAGAGCTCGGCGTCCTTCTGACTTCACCTCAACTCCTGCGCATGAAGCAGACGACTTGCTCTCCGCATAACCAATGGGACAGAATCGTCATACAAGAAAGAAACACGCATCAGACAGCGTCTCCAGACTGTATTTTGTATGGTGTATTTCGGAGTGGGACTATGCAATTTCCTATGACGATGACCCTCTCAAGCGTTATGCCCCCAAAAAACCGCCTCTTCATTCGTCTGTCACGAGGTCATCTCACTGTGAGGAAAATGATTGCATAGCAGATTGAACACATAATCCAGGAGACGGTGTATGTAAAACAAGAGGAACATTGATCTCAAGAAGAAAAATACAGCCATATATACTGTCCTGTCGAACGGAGCAATCAGGCTCATGCATTTGGCGGTCTTCCGGTAAATGCGACGGCGCTGTGAATCTGCTTGGTCGTTGTGCCCGTATAGGCATTCCTTAGAAGTACAGTTTTTTAGGCCAAAATATGGTGTTGTCTGGAAATTTACGGTCCTAAAAGCTAAGAAACGTCAAGGTATAACCTAACATGGAACTCCTTGGCCAGAGCCTGGTTAGGCTGGCCCTCTTTGCCAATGTGCCAGATTTAGGCTTCATTGCCAGGCTGCCACTGGGCTTCCTTAAGCCTCGGCTCCTGAGAAAATTCCAGAATTAACATTTAGTACTGGTTGTTCGGTTGACAAGTGGAATTTTTTGGCCTGTGTCTGGCACTGTAACAATTATGCTGCTAACCAGAAAAAAATACCTTCGCACTAGCTGACGCTTTAAAGCAAAACCTTCTTAGACACAAGCTTGTCCCTAGGATGGCCAAACTCGTACCAAGCTTGGTGTTTCTCCGGCCTGCTGCCTGGGAAGGAATCAATGAAAAAACATAAAAACAGCCAAGTTTCACGGGCAGATAATTCGGTTGTCGACCAACAAGAATAAGGTCCAAGTCGCCATTAGTGCCACGTGTTGTGTATGATTAGCTATGCCGTGGTGCGTTCGAACACAAGCAAATGGTAAGGGTAACTTGCGTAAGTACCTATATCATACCCGGTTATACGTGGTCGGTGAAAGAAACAAAAATAAATCTATTGATAGGTTCTCGAAACGATTGACTCTGGCGAATCCACCGAGCGACATCAATGAACTCGGAGCCCTTGCTGTTCCGTAGTTCTTATTTTCTGACCGAAAGTCAGTGAAATATTTATACGGTTAGCCTTAAATCAAATTGTCTTTACCAACCGCATTCAGTTTTATCCATCTGAGAAGGAGCAGCAGTTCAACTGCACCATTCGTCTCGAACACTTTTTTGTCAACGCAGCCATCTTGTTTGGATGGGTGAGGTCATGGAGCGCAAAGAAGACGCTCTCGCTCCGAGAAAAGATTGGTGCACAAAGGTCGTGCTAGAGTGTTTGGCATAGAAGAGAAACAAACAGTCGAGAAATTTAGTCGAACCGACATATTCAGAACTAAAGACTTAAACAAAATCGAATGTTGCGCTATCGCGTGTTGGAGCTTCAGCCATTTGTGTTAGTTGAAATGTCTGTAAAAAAACGAAGGTGTGTGTCGGTGCATGTTAGAACATACACCGCGAGCTCTAAAATAGCATTTTTGGAAGGATTAATAGTGAAGTGCTTATCCGATGACCATCCAATAATTACAATATAAAGTTGTATATTGTATATACGACAAACATCCAACACAAAGGACATATCCGATAAATATCCAACCATTACAATTACCAATTCCATACCCACCCCTGTCCGTTTCGTTCTGGATGAGCATCGTTCGGCGTGCGGTTGTGTATCCTGCGTCATCTACGTTAAAGACCCAGAGCAGGGTGGTACTGCACTTTGTTAAATTTTTTACCTAATGCATATACCAGTGTTGCCGTACCTTCAAGGCATCCTAACCTTACGTTCTATAAGCACGAACGTCAAGTTTGGTTTTAATGTATGTCTATAATCTTAAATATAGTGACTGAATGTTTCCATCAGACTAAAAAAGAAAGTGATATCTGGCAGTAGAGGAATAGGGTTTAACCAGGAAGATATTGAACACAGTGAGGCTAATTCCGATCCATGGTGTAAACCCCTATTTTCTGTAACTCAGCGTGACCTTATCCTAACTTCAAAACAACGAAACGTTCTATTACACAGACATCTCTTGATTTCTGCATGAATATATGTTGGTAAATTCATGGAAACCAACGCTTCCGACCTGATCAGATATTCTGGGATGCCATAAGTTTTACGATATTGGTGGTCACTTAAAGCCCACAATTTCTGTCATTACTGAGCGAATAGAATTGTGCTTTCAACTTGCACATTAGCAAGCCATGTTATGTAGCTGGATGTAATTGACAGGGAGGTAGTAATTTGCTTTCCTCCAAATATTGTAAACTTAGAGTGCGCAGTATCATTTAATTACATTTGACTCGAACCGAAGCTAATGCAGCTGGTCGTTTGCTGTATATGAAAGATTTGCCACCTTAAATCAGTCTTTGCATCTTGAAGTGATGGGTTAGTCCAATTGGGTAGCTCATCTCTGTTTGACTTTCCCAGTGGTTTGACCACCTTTACGTTAGTTATACTATCTGGTTCAGGAGCTCGGTTCGGTAGAACGTACACCATACTCCTAATTTTCTCAGCTGAGTTTTGGAGCCATCCCGGTGTTCGTACAAAAATCTTGCTCTCCTAAGAATTTTTCGGAATCTCAGTTATAAACGGATTACGCTTCATTCGCTCATTACTTCTTTCTCAGTGCTTGTGTTAAAATTTAGAGTTGATGCCAGTGCCGAGTTTATGATGGAAGTCATTTAATGATAAAACGCACGTTGATGTTTTGGGTGTGACAAAAATTTGTTAAAATTGTGTTTATCCCCTTCTGTATTGCGAGAATTTGTTTAATTGTCGCTCGTGCAAAAAAAAAGCTTCAGTTTAATAAACAAGGGTTTTGGCAAGCGTTTTCAAAGCCACTTTTTTGCTTTTGGTACCCATACCAACATGTACGGAAGGAGTTTAATTGCTTTCTAGTACGAACTGGAAGCGCGACCTATAAATTGACCTTGAGCTTATAGTAAGTCACTGGTATGTAGGGGGTGCGTCACCACAAAACTGATTTAAGGCCGATATTAATTGCCTATTACACTCTTCTATTTTAATATATGACGTGGAAAACACACGAAGGGTGCCCGGCTGCTATTGACGGTACATAGGCACAAACATAGGGTTACCGGTTTTTGGAAATCATTAAGAAACCCCGAAAGTTAACCCCTAGATGGTTTTATTGAAATCAGGGAAAACTGGAAAACCCTAGCTAAGTTGGTGTGGTCATTGGGTACGAAAAATCCAAGCCTCACGCAAAGAAAGCTATAGCTGCAGAACTATTTTGTATACCCGGCACCCTGCCAGCACTGTACTGTCCACGCGGCTGCTTTTTAATGCGAATAGCATTCTTTGGCTACTTCACGCACTTTTCGTCTATGTATCTATCTATCTATCTGGCTATCTAACCTCTTACGCCGCGGGTCGATAAATAAATAAAAAAGACCGGCGCCGGCTGGGATTCGAACCGTTGACCCTTTGATCAGCAGGCAGACGCGCTAACCAAAGAGCTATGAAGGCAGTCATTCAACGCACTCTAAACGGTTGTTTATATCTTTACCATAGAACGCGCTTTACAGCGCTGTCACAGCTTACCGGTGCGCGCGTTCCATGCACGAGGGCTCATTCCGCTCTCGTGAGGCTGAGCACGGCCGCTAGCTCACCCTCTCCCGCGCTCGGGAGAGGGTGATGTAGCGGCCGTGCTCAGCCTCACGAGAGCGGAATGAGCCCTCGTGCATGGAACGCGCGCGCACCGGCTAGCTGCTGACAGCGCTGTAAAGCGCGTCCTATGGTAAAGATATAAACAACCGTTTAGAGTACCGTTGGTTGAGACTAGCTGAGACGCCAGAAAGTCTGGTCGGTACCATTTTGAGTGTTTGTGCGTATGGCGCGTGCTTTGCTCGCCTTCCTAAGTGACACAAACGCACGTGCTGGGCTGCGGAGATCGTGCGCAGGGCTGTGAAAGTGTCAACAAATTTAGAATCGCCTCAAGAGTGGGCTGGCGTATCTAGAGTGTGCCGGCCACCTGACGAACGCGCATAACTCCGCACCGTTTGATGCTATTCGCATTAACGTAGATAATCATTCCCAAAGGATGGGTTCTGCTGATTTTTTTCCGGGAAAGACATCACCTTTCTTTTTTCTACCATCGGCATAAGGATGATTGGAAAGTATTGGTCTCACGCGCCTGTTTTCGGGACGTTAGAGAATCGTATACCTTGTCTCCTGCTTTCCTTAACCTACAGCTGGTGACACATCAAAAACAAAATGGAAGCCTCCCAGCTCTTTCCACTTAAGTAAAGCGTGCGCTGGAGAGGCGACCTTCTCTCCAGCGTTCGCTCTACTAAAGTGGAAAGAGGTGGGAGGAGCTTCCACTTCGTTCTTGACTTGCCACAGACAATAAGTCTTGATACACCCTGATTTTTCGCAACTTTCCAACAATTTATAAAAAAAACACCAAATATCTGAGAAGAAACAAACTTAAAAAACACCCCAAGATTCAAACGAAAATAAACCCCTGAAACATGAACCCTTAGTCACAAGGGAGTGACGACTATTCCATGCAGTTCCTGCGGTATTTCATAACGCTATATTGAGACTACGCCATAATTGTATTAGGGAAATAGATTATAGTTTGCCCATCAATGCATGAAAATTGTTTTCTTGTTTGTTGTTTTGATGTTACTTTCGCAAACCCAACTACGGTGTCTCTTTCCCACAGATTCGATCAGTTCTAAGTCCCCAAAGATGTGCAAATACTAATTTGAGATGGCCCGAAATTATTAAGTGTGAGTGGAAGCTTCTCAGTAGAGCATCCAAACCATTATAAACATGACAGCCTTTCGGCAGACATACGTCGAGTAATAATGAAAGTGGAAGGTAGGCAGTTTGATATTTACCATAAATATATCAATAACAGCTTTCAAACCGCACTGAAGCCCTATTAGGTAACTATCCCAAAATGAGTTCAAGCAAAATACATCCTCTGCCTTAATCTATATATAGGTGAAAATTCATGTAACGGGGAAAAGAAAGATATGAAAATAAAGTTAGCGATTCTCAACAATATCACATATTTACAATATTATGTACTCAACAATATCACCATATTCATTAAAATAATTTCGTTTTATTTTCGTGCCAGTAAACAAATGTTGTCTGTAACGTGACGCAATGTAATGAAATATAAAACTTTCTGAAATAAATAAAAATCGCGTATAATGTTATGGGGTCAGTGCGCCTTGAATCAAGTGACAGACAGATTCGTTGTAATCCCTTTTTTTTATTCAAACGACATCGCTTTTACGTATTTTTTTATATTTTACTAGACGTAAGGGCTGTTAGCGAGTACACAATCGCGCTGACTCAGACTTATTAGTGATTGCAGACGGTGGCGCTGACCTTGCTGATACAGTTCTTAGTTTATTCTACGTTATTAATAAACCACTTTATCCCTAACGCGACAGAATAGTTCATGTACTCTTTTATTAAAATAAGCTACACAGTGCAGCTTATTTTAACAAAACAGTACGCAATAGAGTAGTTCACTTGAAATTTCGGGAAAAATATAAGCTAGAACACCTTATATTTTTCCCGAAATTTAATTTTTTATAAAGATGTCGGAAAACATTGTGTATAAGTCTAATTTTAAGTAATTTTTTTGACAATCTAGATTTTTCCTTTGAATTTCTAGCCTTTCTTTTCTCTGTTTTCACTTGGGTTATACTTTGATTATGTACATCAACAGTCATGTCTCGTTGTTTTTTTTTTAGTTTATATTTATATATATATATATATATATATATATATATATATATATATATATATATATATATAATGGTGCCACCTTGATCGCTGACTAACCCCTTATTCCAAAGGGTTCCTTCAACAGTTTTCTTTGAAACTTCGGGAGCTCCGTCTGAATAAGTGTAATTATCAAAAATCTTGTTTACAAATAAAAACACTTTTGACTTGACATGACTGCAGAATTTCGCTGGGAATTAGAAATTTCGCCGAACCAGTCGAACATAAAGGTGCGACAAGTGCTTGCGACATCCCTGTACTTAGTTCACTCCTAAGCAGAGGGTGTGGTAGAAGCTACATATTCGTTAGACCAGTCAGACGACTATCTTTTGTCAATTTATCACTCTTCCCCATAACGACCCGTAGAGAGGGAGATCAGGTTATGAAAGAGAGGTGGTCGATTGTTCCGCCGAGTGCTTAGCTGTCAGCTTAGGGGTGAACGGAGGATAATGTCGGACCCCACTGCGCGCAAGGTCTTCCAAAGATTACATCGAAAGGCTGGTCCACACGCTTGCGACCGCCGTATGACCTTGTGCCTTAAACCATCTAAAATTTTCGTTTGCTTCTTTTTTGATCATTATTATTTTTTGTGTGCTTGAGAAAATCTCGTCAATGTTATATAAACAACCGTTTTTCATATACAGTATGTACATTCGATCTCACAAATACCACAGAACTTTCGCCCTAGTGAAGTGCAGCTCCCGGGCCGCCTAGTAGATGGCGCTAAAGTGCCAGTTTGTTCTGTCGTCATGAAATATCGCGAGAACTCGGTCGTAAGCAAGCGCAAGTGTGTGAACCAACCTCGAGGGACCTGTTGTTTGTCGAGAGGAATGTGGCGACCGCTCGGCCGCACCACCACAGACACCATTGACACTCTTCGCGGAGCCGGCGGGTGGCAGAATTTCTGAAAACTGCGCGACGTAGCTCGGTAATCCTTTTCTACATCTTGATGACGAGTTCGGATGCTCCGCCGCCCGAAAGCGGGCGGATGTTTACGTGTCCACGGTAGGAAGGAAGCTGGACGCTACTGCCGAAGGATGCAAGAAAAAAAAATAACTAAAGCGATAAGGACTGCGTCGCACTAAAAACGGAAAGGAAACAGCCGGATGTCTCCTCTCTGAAACGACGGAAATTCGAGCAGCTCGGACTTCGTGGACTTGGCCGAGTTGTTTCTCACGAAAACAAGACCGCTGACTTTCGTTCGAGGCTTTGGGCCCCATACTATGCCGGAATGTATAGGTGGCTTACACGTGACGTCAACGCTTCCTGCTGGAGGTCGTTCCTCTGCGGAGAGCAAGTTCGTCTGCAACTTTTGCGGGAATTGTGGTGGCGGCAGAAAGACGTCGAGCTCTGATTGGCTCTGATTGAAGGATGGTGGGTAGCCTTCAAAGGAAGCTACCGCGAGGTCTACCCACTCTATCCTGCAATCATAGCCACTCAGAGCTCGGAGTTCTGACGTCACCACAACCCCTGCAAAAGAAGCAGACGAACTGCGCTCCGCATTTGCTTACCGGCTGGGTTTGAACTAAAAGCAGCTAGACGCCAAGGCCTGCGCATTACGCAATTCCTAATGGATCCCGCCCGTAACTGCAAACACGCTCGACGAGTGACGCCACAAAGCGGCAGACGTGCTCGGTTGGGCGTCGCCCTTGCTAGTGTCGGGCTCGTTGGGAGAAGCTGCGAGAAGCGCTGTCGGCAATGCTGACGCGAGCTAGGTGGCGCTGCGTGGATCCACTTCTCATGACGTAGGGGGTGAAGGCGCAGTCCTTGTCTTCTAGGTTGTATTAGTTCTTACCCCTGTCCGTTTCGATCTGGCGTGCGGTCGTGTATCACTACTGCGTGATGCACGTTAAAGACCCCGGGCTAGCAGTTGCACTGCACTGGCCAAATTTCTCATCTACAGCTGGGAGACTCGTCGCCCGCTGAGGCCAACTAAGTTTCCATTTTCTAAACGTACACAAAACACAAAGTATTTTTATGCCAAGAAAAACGAAAAAGATGGAGCGATACGTCTGCTGTAGAAAGTGCGCACTCAGCAGCAAGTCCGCCGTAAAGGCTGCTGTTGTACGATTTCCCTCCTTCCACATCCGAGTATGTGCACCGGATTCCGTTGTTTCGTTGCGTTTTCGTTTCTTCTTTTATATATGACAACTTTTACACGTAACTAAAGCGAATAATGGATTACAAGTACGATTACTCTCGATTAGAAAAAATATTCAGTTTTATTAAATAACAAGAAAAGTAATTTAATCTTTTTTTAAAGGAACCGTTACTTTTTAATGCGAAAGCATTAACTGTCTCATGGAGCGAGCTGATGTCATCAGTCTGAAGCGTGAAAACGGCAGATAGTTTCCTTCAGTTCCATTGGCTGGTGCGCGTCAACGGGGCTCCCATTGGCCGCTGCGCTCGTCAGTTTCCACGACCACTCACCCCATGGCGCTGCCTGTTCATCAGCGCGGAGCGTCCAAGGTCACCAGGGGAGCACACGCGCCGACCGGCGACGAAAAGTACGCAGCAGCCGAAAAAGGGAGAGGACGAGCGGCTTGCATGATTCGGCATTCACAACTCATGGAGAATGCTTAAGTGTACCTCGATATATTTTCTTTTTTTTTTAGATTTTTCAGACAGGTATATTTTTAATGCCGGTTTCAAAATTGGCATTTTCGTACTGTTTATTACTGAATTATAATCTCGGAATTACAAACTCCTCAATTCACCTTCTCAATACACCAACACCAGTTTTGCTAAGCTATCTGCCCTCGGAGATTTGGTTCGAGGATTTCTTGGTAGGAATCTCGAAGAAGCAAAAGGCGCCATAGCGAAGGAAGGAGAAAATAGTAACGGATAAAAGTAATTTAGGTAATTTGATAATTTGTTTGATTACTTACAAAAAGGTAATCAGTTAGTACAAAATTACTCTAAAAAGATTACAAGTAACTTGATTACTTGCAATGAGTACCGTACAATTCTCTGTATCTGTTTCTATATAATATATGCAAACTGATAGAGATGTCTGGAATATTTGCCAGCTAATATTCTTTATACCCATAGTCACAAAGGAAAATAAATACCATTATTAATTTTATTATTTATTTACAATACCCTTAGGGCCATGAGACGTTAGAGAGGGAAGGGGTTTTTAAATCTCAATGTTGAAAATGGCTTCGCGATATCGAATGGGGCTCTCGATGGTAGCGATATCTTCGGGAAGGTAATGACAGTCCAGATTTGAGTCGGGGAGAAGAGCATTTTGATAAGCTGCGTAAAGAACACCGCAGCCGGGCTATTTTGTTACGTTCATCTAATCTTGGCGAAGAATATGTTGGGGGAGAGAGATGACACTGATTTAGCGGCGGTAAATAGAAAACAATTGCACGAGACAAATGCAAAAAACGTTTTCGCCAGGTTAATTGTAATGAGACACAAAAATTTTACTTTGGTAGAGAAACACTGGCGAAATGTGAATATTCAGATTGAACGGAACGGGCTTTGAACTAACTCAAGACTGTCCTGTAGCGTATAAATATGAGGGTGCCACATTGAAGACTCGTGTCCTACTTTAGATGGAAACAAAGAAATTTAAAGGAGCCATTCTAAGTAAAGAGGAGCCGATCGAAAGTTACGACGGAGATAACCGAAGCTTCGGGTGTCAGAACGGATTACTTAATTAATTTGACTCTTCAAAGAAATGTGTCTAGTTAAGAGAACACCGAGATATTTAGAGTTATTAGATTGTTCTAGAGGAACTCTTTGACAGTAAGAGGAGGAAGTCTCTAAAGGAGGAACAAGAGAAGCGCATATTTTAGTGCCAATAAAAAACTACACTTAAAGCACTTCATTTAATGTTTTCCTTATTGGCGCAGTTACTTTGGTGATTATTGTGCAAGGCGATAGTTATATAAAAATTCCACTTTCCAAACTATATAAAAAAATGTCCGCCTAAAAAAAATTACATGTTTTTTTGTTGTTTTTTACCATCAAAATAAATCTTGCATCGTCGAAAGTTTATTTTCGGCCCCGATGTGGCCCTAGCGGTCCGGTCGAGGCCCTAAAGTTTGAGAACTAAGCGTAACATTATTCAGAAGTTATAAGCGATATGCGGACATTTTCATTTGTAAAATGGCGGCCGACGTAGCTCGCGGGTACGTGGTGGTGAATGGCACCAGTTTCGGAAAACGGGCAAAAACGCTTCCCATTTTCCCTTTAAAGTCTTCAGTTGATTATGACTTTGGAATCAGAAAACGGTTAGCTCTGGCACTTTCGCATTTGGATCGAACTGCTAGCGCTACATTCGGGACGGGAAATGAGTGTTCGGCGATACGTAGTTTATTTTTTCGATGAAAAAGAAATCTCTTAACTTTTTGGAGGGGAGGGAGGTGGCACGTTGTACGTTGTAAGGGGGATCAGGGGATATCTTTTTGCTCTGCCGCAGAGGTCTTTGAACGTCTCTGGAGCACGGAAAGGCGTTTTTTTTTTTTGCGATTTCAAATTTCATTTAGAAAAACAAACAGTCTTTATATTTAACACTAAAGTTGCAGCAGTGTCGCTGCTTTCAAGCGCAACCTACTTAGAAAATCTGAGTTTCATTTTGCTCATCCATGACTCCGGGAACACACCCCAACATTTTTCTTCTAAGGCATGTAGCATTTTTTTAAACGTTCGAATGACGTCAGTCCACTTCGGTGTATGAGGACACTAATTCACATTGGAGATGATAAATTTGACTAGTGCAGTAAGAGTGGAAACCTCATGTCTTTCACATGCGCGATGCAGCAGTAATTACACCGGCACAAGCCGGGTAATGCTCGTCCAGAATAAAGCGGGAAGAATTTTCTCATAAAAAAGCAATAAAAAGGTGAACGTTGTGCCCAATAATAATTCTTTATTTTCTGGGCCCACAAACAACTTTTCAGTCTCCACTGTGGTGCACTAAAGTACTAAAATATAAATACGGAAAAAACTGAAATACTAAATACAAATACCACAAACAAAATATATATGGGCGGTTTCATTTGGATTCAGGCAACGAGTGGCAGTCGTATTTTTTATTTTGCTTCAAATTTTTATATTTTGTGGAGCATGTTCCTAGAAGAACAATCCTTTTTATTTTCATGTCCTGACATGATTAGTTCCTGAGAAAAAAATCTCAAAGACGCGGGAAAGAACTACGAGGTTTTGACGATTGTCGTGTGTGGCGTATTTGAATCACTCTCGATCTCAAAGTATTGAAAAGAGAACGTCTATATTTTTTTAGTGTGATATATAGGCATGTAGGTAAGCCGACATTATAACTGCTATTTATTATTCGTCGCTCCAATTTTTGTAAAAATCCCCAAACATGCCTCCGCGAACAACTGTGACCTAAAATGGGGATTTTATTTTGAGTCGACTATGTTTAGTATCGCTTTTAAAATATTACCACGTGTAAAACCATTCATCGCCTTCCAAATTAAGCAAAGTTTGTGTTTTTATCATGTACGAGTACTGAGAAATAAATTATGAAACAGAGAGGGTTTTCACTTTTTGTTCAACTTCAGCACGCTGTCTAAAAAAACCCCATTTTTAATTTTTTTTCTTTTTCTCGCGTTGCGTTCTCTTTACACCTTCTTTTAGCCAGAATACATTTCGTTAATAGTATTTGCCTTGGTTTTGAGTTTCAAGCCTCTAAAAATGCTAAAAAAAGAGCAAATGCCGATGGTGGGATTTGACGATTTTCGTAGTGTGGCATTTTTGAACCACTCTCAATGTCAAAGTATTCAAAAGAGAGTTTCGAAATTTTTTTATTGTGATATATATGCAAGTCAGTAAAACGGCATTTCATCTACTATTTATTATTCGTCGGTCCAATCTTCGTAAAAATCCCCAAACATGCCTCCGCGAACAACTGTGACCTAAACTGCGGATTTTTTTGTTAGTCGACTATGTTTAGTTTTATTTTTAAAATAATACCACGTGTAGAACCTTTCATTGCCTTTCATATTATGTAAAGTTTGTGCCTTAATCACGTACGAGTACTAAGAAATAAATTATTAAACAGAGGAGGTTTTCACTGTTCGTTCAATTTCAGCACACTGTATAAAAAACATTTTTAATACTTTTTCTTTCGTTTTTTGCTTTTGTGTTTTTACACCCTTATTTTACCCAGAATACATTCCGTTAGAGGTATACGTACTGGTTTTGAGATTTAGGCCTTTAAATATGCTGAAAAATAATTTGGTTCTGTTATCAACATGAATTTGGCATTAAAAATATAAAATTTCGCATTTAAAAATCTAGGTTTCCAATAGAGAGCGTATTTTACTCTAATGTTTTAAAATATTACACTTTGATATTTCTAACGTAGTATAGATTATGTAGCGCATAGGGTTTATTTAGGCTTGAGGCCCCTCCAATCATGGCACCGGCAGAAATTGTCTGAAAAACCCGCTCCCGGCAGTTGCGATTTCATAGTGTTTAGACGTTTGGAATTGCAAACTTGATATTATACGCCTAACAACATTCATGTTTTTGATATGAGTATTTATTCAACGTCCCTTAGATTATTATAATAAAGAATAAAATATACAGCTATAACCCATAAACCCACCATCAGCATTTGCTCTTTTTTAGCACATTTAGAGGCTTAAAACTCAAAACTAGTCCATATAACTCTAACAGAATGTATTCTGGCTAAAAGAAAATGTAAAAAAACGCAACGCGAAAAAAAATAAAAAAAAAATATTTTTTTAAATTTTTTTTTATAGTGTGCTGAAAGGGAACGAAAAGTGAAAACCTCCTCTGTTTCATAATTTATTTCTCAGTACTCGTACGTGATTAAGACACAGACTTTACATAATATGAAAGGCAATGAAAGGTTCCACACGTGGTATTATTTTAAAAATAAAACTAAACATAGTCGACTAACAAAAAAATCCGCAGTTTAGGTCACAGTTGTTCGCGGAGGCATGCTTGGGGATTTTTACAAAAATTGGATCGACGAATAATAAATAGTAGATGGAATGTCGTTTTACTGACTTGCATATATATCACAATAAAAAAATATCGAAACTCTCTTTAGAATTCTTTGACATTGAGAGTGGTTCAAAAACGCCACACACGAAAATCGTCAAATCCCACCATCGGCATTTGCTCTTTTTTTAGCATTTTTAGAGGCTTGAAACTCAAAATCAAGGCAAATACTATTAACGAAATGTATTCTGGCTAAAAGAAGGGTGTGAAGAGAACGCAACGCGAGAAAAAGAAAAAAATCAAAAATGGGGTTTTTTTTAGACAGCGTGCTGAAGTTGAACAAAAAGTGAAAACCCTCTCTGTTTCATAATTTATTTCTCAGTACTCGTACATGATAAAAACACAAACTTTGCTTAATTTGGAAGGCAATGAATGGTTTTACACGTGGTAATATTTTAAAAGCGATACTAAACATAGTCGACTCAAAATAAAATCCCCATTTTAGGTCACAGTTGTTCGCGGAGGCATGTTTGGGGATTTTTACAAAAATTGGAGCGACGAATAACAAATAGCAGTTATAATGTCGGCTTACCTACATGCCTATATATCACACTAAAAAAATATAGACGTTCTCTTTTCAATACTTTGAGATCGAGAGTGATTCAAAAACGCCACACACGACAATCGTCAAAACCTCGTAGTTCTTTCCCGCTTCTTTGAGATTTTTTTTTCTCAGGAACTAATCATGTCAGGACATGAAAATAAAAAGGATTGTTCTTCTCGGAACATGCTTCACAAAATATAAAAATTTGAAGCAAAATAAAAAATACGACTGCCACTCGTTGCCTGAATCCAAATAGAAACCGCCCATATATATCATTCTGGGCGAAAGACATCCATTCACGAACAAGCAAGGTAAATTCCCGAAGACACATGAAAATATCCAGGTGATGTTTTTTATTGAATGCCAATTGAATCCGTGACAAAGGGGATACAGGGGACATGCAAGATGGATAAAACGTTAATACATCCCGGCTGGCCCTTGATGGAACATGGAAGGCAATGGATCGTAGTAAATCCATTGACCTGACGTGACAATGAACAACTTTATGAAGAAAAAACAAGATCTCTGGACTGCCTCCTCACGGCAAGTTCATGTAATGCAAACCGGTGAAGTAGCGTTTCATAATGATAAAAAGATTTCCTTTCCAATATAGCGGTCATAAACAATTCTTATCAGCCGCTTTTGTACATTTTCGATTTGTGTTGACTGACGAAGAGATAATGAATTCCAGATTACACGAGCCAAATTCTAACCGTGATCTAACTAGTGACTTAAAGGGACTGTGCAATGATTTTCGAACTTCGGCCAAATAATTGTGAGGGTTGGTCTCCGTTATTTTTAAATCCTAGAACAGAAAACCGTTTCTTTTTCCGTGCGCTAGTTTTTAATTAAAAAAATAGCAAAGATCGGCGCCTCTCAACTCGTGCATCGGCGGCAGAGCACTTCCGAGTCACGTGCGCAGTGACGTTTCAGGAGGTATACGTCACTTCCGTTTGGAGTCTGTTCTCTGGTCATCGGTAATGTCAACCCTGTTCTCGACCAACATGGCGTGTTGGAAGGATGACCTGAACGAGGTCGAGCGGAAGATGCTCAATTATACCGAATCTATCGGACTGATCGCTTACGCGGGCACGCCGCCGAAACGGCAGCGCGGAGAGCGGTCGCCCGATGATGAGTCGGTAACTCCGCCTGAGCCAAGTCCGGACCCAGACGGTTGGCGACTTACCACAACAGCATGGTAATAACTGCACGTCACATTTATTAACTTGCGTAGGCTATTTCCAGCTTGCTTTTGTATGACGTTTATTTCATTCTAATCACAGGTGCTCTTGTAAGCGGTGTGGCGTCATGCCGACGTCGCGGGAGTGTGTGTGCTGCCGCGACTGCCCGCCTGCGGTCGCAACCCAGCCGGAGGGATGCGTGACAGAACATGCAGACTTCGCGCCGATCTGCCTCCAACCTGGAGTATTAAACGTGGCATTCTGGGCTTTGGAGGAGGCAGGTCTGCACCCGTCGCCAGGAGAACCGATGTGCGTAGTTCGCCTGAAATCGAAAAAAGCTGGTCGCCAAGCATGCGCATGCGATCGCACGTTTTCCCATTCAGCTGAGTCAACCTGCCATACACAAACATGCCGCGAAACATCTCTTGAGCGACAGTATTTCTATACTTCGTTTTAGCTTGGGTCCAGACGCAGGCGATGCTACAAGCGCGAGCTCCGGGCTTCCAGCGTCCCTGCCAAGCACGCGCGCTCGTGCAATGCAAGCACTGTTCAGGGCCACATGCTCGCGCTCGTAGCATCGGCTGCGTCCGGACCCAAGCTGAAACGAAGTATAGTACCATCCAAAGAAGGGCCAGGATGGCGTATTCAGTAATTTTGTCGCACACAGTCCTACCTGTAAATATGCATACAATCTGTGGTTTTTACTTACGTTCGAGCTACCCTCTAGAAGGGCTGACCCCTGCCGTTTTCTGCTTTTCGGGCTTTCCATGCGGTGTGTTCACCAGTAAAAAATGAAATGGTTGCGGCAACACATTCTCAAACATCACTCCTAATGTCTTTCGGAATGCATTGGCGAACTCGAGCAGAGCGGTCACAGAGCCTTTCCCTGGTTCAGCTTTCTTTTACAGTTGTTAGAAATTGTTTTCTATTCTACTATTCTATAACGAAAAAGAGCTGTGGCTCATTTTTCATGTGGGTGTTTAGGAGAAAAGAAAAACAATGATTTTGCATTAGTAATTGCTTATAATTTTGACAGACATGGCAAAGAACTTTGGCATTTGGTCCCAACTACTAGTGCTGCGTTTGGACGGAGACAATCTTCGGCAATGCTTAGTAGTTAGTTATCGTGAGAAAAACAGTTACCTCTGCTCCCACACACTCACTGCATTCTATATTTAAGAAACTGTTTCATAGCTTGCTTATGAATGACTATACAGACAGAATTGACACAATGTGTTTTATTGCATGCACTCAAGCATCTTGCATCACATACAGTACAATCAGGCACTTGTCAAATATCATGTAATTCCCAGTGGTCCACTGTTTTTCGACCAGCACATCGCTGTGATAATGATAATCCCTAGAGAAGGGGAGCAAAGGGCAAACTCAGCTAGGTGACTCTTGAGAGACTGAAAAATTTGCCTGATGCTGCTATCGAACCAGGGACCTCTCCATTTCCAATGGAGCGCGAGAGGTCCCTGGTTCGATACCAGGACCAGCCGAATTTTCGCAGTCGCACATCAGTCCCCTAGCTGTTTTTGGAGATGTGCGTTTGTCCTTTGCTCCCCTTCTCCAGAGGTTATCATTGTTATTCTGGTCCAGCTCGCTTGCACCTTTGCATTATCAACATCCCTGTGGATGTTGATAACTTTAAATTTTAGTGACTAAAACTTGAATGTTTTTCTTCCTGCATACATCTCACCATCATTTACAGATGTATAACCATGGGAGCGTGATTTTGACTGCTACTTTATAATCATGTGTCACACTGGCAAGTTACCAATTTCTGTTTTCTATAATTTTGCAGGCTTCGCTTTGTGGCGTACAAACAATTTGTGCGCTGGATGTGGCGAAGGCTGGGGCGTCGCAACAGACGTGTTCTGCCAGCCTGCGTCGTTGGACGAATCCGACACGAATTCCCGTCCAGGAATTACACTGGGTTTTTGGATCATGAATAAATGCTTTCAACTGAACTACTGTTGAGCACCCTTTAGACATTACTACATCCTGCATACTTCAGCTCAAACCACTCCAAGAGCAAATCATTTTACTTATGGAAACAACTCGATGAATTACAATATGCTGATGTTTTGTAATACAGCCAGTCTGTTTTTGTGCTAAACAATGTGCCATGACTTTTCTACTGCTGATGGAGGTTTCTGCATACACCCTACAAAATGTAGCTTCCATTTTCACACTGTATACTCACCACTTTCACCTTCAATGCCTGAAGCTAGAGATAGATCCCCCACCAAATCATGCTTTTTACCTCCCTCCTCAATAATCGGACAGGAGACCCACACAAGGAATGTCGATTAGCCATCTCAATATTGAATGAGCCACCACCACACAGCGTGTGGCATTGCCCCAAGACATTCTAAAGAGAATGAAAAGGGTCGCTGGCATGAGCGCTACAAGGCAGCCACGAGCCAGAGCACAGATTTCAGGTCGGCGCTTGAACAGATGACACATAATCATGTAACTATCCACGACCTGAAATAAGCAATATTTGCATGTCTAACTCGAGCCTAAACCCAACATGGTGGCAGCAGTGGGATGCGGCGACGACAAAGAATCTACTGTCCACAACAGCAACAACTGCTACAGGTAGGCTGCGAGGCCAGGGTAGGCTGTAGCCTACCATACGCCCACCGCAAGGCCGAAGCGCAGGATTCAGTAACTTTGCAACGAAATGCCAACGTACATCATGCAACAACCACAGAGTTATGCATGTAAGGAGGACAAGCTTGCAACTGCCGAAAAAACGACTTCTGGTGTCCAGAGGATTGGAAGCATTGGTTTACGAGATGGGAGTGATACCGCATTATATCGGGCCAGAATAAAAAAAGATGGAGATCATTGCCATGGGCCGCAAAGTGCAAGAGGTCTTGATTTCGCTTGCAACTAGAGGGGTATTCACACGAAGGAGAACTCCACGGATGGATGTCTTGACTTCAACAGCCCGCAAAACTCAGTCAGCAGCTCTAGCAGTTACACGGGTGGCGGGGAGTGGCGGGAAGCTGTGAGGGATATCAGTTTTACCAGACGAATTTAGCGGCCACTTTCTCGACGACTCTCCGGTATGCCGTTATGGCAGCAGCACTGCTAGAAACGGACGGCAACGACATTCTACCTGTTAAAAGAAGGTGCTGGGTGAAAGGTTCGATGCAGAACAAAGAACTTGGGATACAGAACCAGCTGTACAAAGAGCTTCTTGAAAGCGACACCACTGAGGCAATAACCGAGAACTGCGCTGAGGAGGGTGACACAGCATTTTCGTCGCAGCTGCTATCTCTGAAACATAATCCGATCGAGGAGAACAAGATCGTCAGTCCAGTTCTGTACAAGTTTTGTTGGGGCAGAGTCAACCTCATCATGGAGGTCAACACGGGATCACCTGTGTGCATGACATCCTGGGACGCCTAGTACAAGCACAGGTAGAGATGGCCAAGACTCGAAAAGTCAACCCTGAAGTCGTCTTGCTATTTGAGGCCACTGCCTATTGCTGGTAGAATGTACTCATCATCATCTTATCGGTAATGTCGACGCATCATGGCCATTATATATAGAGTATGCTTCCCAGAAATACACATTTTCACTGTGAATGATCTGAACTGCGTTTGTCTCAGTCGCAGTTTAACAGATGTAACACAAAGATCGACCAAACAAAACGATATGGACCCATGGTCATGGCCAAAAAGAATGGTGGACTGTGCATCTGCATTGACTACACTGTCCTGAACAGCTGCATCCCGAGGGAATGAGTCCTGATGCTAAAATTTAATGAATGCCAAGGAAAACTGGCTGGTGAAGCATGGTTCAGCACACTTGATGTTAGAGCAGGTTATTGGCAAGACCCTGCTGGCAGCAGAATCACAGAAACACACACCTTTGTGACACCATTTGGTCGGTTCTTGCTTCTTCGACTGTCATTTGGAATTTCCACTCCACCCATATTCTTTCATCTGGACATGCTGAGTGCTAGAAGGCCTCGAAAGTCAAACCTGCCTTTAAGATGACATTTAAGTGTTTTGAGTACCAGCAAACATTACTCACACTTGCAACAAGGTCTGAAATGCCTGCACGAAGCCAGCATAACCCTCAACGAGGACAGGTCTGTTCTCTGCAAGCAGTCAGCCACAGAAGTAGTCAGCCAATGGTGTCAGTGCAGATCCAGTGAACATCAAAGCTTGCACCCAAATGGCTCCTCGCACTGATGCATCACAAGTAGGGTTGGTCCTGGGAACAGCAAACCATTTGGCCAAAACTCTTCCTTGACTCTCGCAACTCACAAGCTCTCCTTGCTATGTGCTTCACCACGATGCTGACAGGTGTGCAAGCACCAAGAGAGCTTCAATTCTAACAAAGAGGCCTAGGCGGCAACACTGGCACTTACGCACTACTATGCTCAGGGTCATCTCACAGACTCGTCTGATGCATCCCATAGGTTTTGCGGCAGTGTTTCTACAAGAGACGTCTGGACGACAACTCCTTGTCACCCATGCATCACGGTCACTCTCAGAAACGATCAACACTACCCGCAGATCAAAAAGGAAGCACTCTGAATCACTTGGGCGTACAAGCATATATGCTCGTATCTACTTGGTTAGCAATGTCACATGGAGACCGACCACAAGAGACTCATACCACTGCTCTTATTAAAACACCTGCATGAGCAGAGTTCACTTTTGCAGTGCCCACAAATGAGGCTGCTTGGGTCTGACTACACGATTTCTTAGATTCCTGGGAAGGAGATTCACTCAGCTCATGTACTCGCACAAAAGCCACAGGCCGAAAAAGACAGCAGCAGCACCTCAAGAAGTCACAATGCTCAAAAGGCCCCAGCTAAGTTGGAAAAAACACTAATGAAGAACACAACCTTCATAAAACAAATGGCCGCCAGCCTATTACATCTGAGGAGGGGGAGTGTACCCGGAGGTCTTCTCCCGAAACGGCTGATCCGGGCTGCCACCAAGTCCTCCTTCGGTGGCCTGTTGAGGCTGTGGCTCAGGCAGGGCGGATCTGGTCGCTCCGCATCCAGCTCAAAGGCTTCCCTCAAGGACCCCATCTCCTCGCAAACCGTCACAGCTTGAGCCAGGAGTTTTGCGACATAGCCTGTAGAATCAATTTGAACAAGAATCATCTTGCCAACTGTAGTACTTCAATAGCAAATCAATGACATGCAGTGATTTGAGTTACAACGAAAAAGGCAGCACCTGCACTACCCCTCTATAATGCTTTTTGGCCCTGAGGGTATGTTCAATTAATAAATAAATGTTGGCCCTTTGGTTAATTTTTGTTTTGAATATTCTTCACATTGGTAAACCATAAAATAGATACAAATACCTAGTGTTTGTTAAATATTGCTCCCTGAAAAAAGGAAATTGCGAGGCTGACATTTTTGCCCTCAACTACCCAGTTTCCTCTTCGAACAATAGATAACTCAATTCGTCTAGGTCCCGGGAACAACAAATA
>JAZHYW010004284.1:0-13856 GCA_037355805.1 Ixodes ricinus
TGAAAGCAGGTGTTTGGAGAGTGGCGTCTCCACGGACCCCGAGCCATGCGGGTTCGCCCGCCCACGTCTGGCTGTGCGTGGCTTTCCCGTGTCCGGGGAAAAGGGCATCCTGGTGGTTGAGCCGAGCCCGGGGTAGGTTTGGACCCTTCGGGGCCCCCCGGGCGAGGCAATACACCACTTCGGCCCCCGCTTCCCGTAGACGGGTGTCCTGGCTTGGCCCGACCAGGATGATTCAGTCAGTCGCCTTTTCTTCTACTATCCCCTCCCTTCTTTCTCCTTTCTCTGCTCTTCTCTTTTTCATTCTCACCTTCTTTGGCGGCAAGGGCTAACCTTGGGTGGAGACAGATACCTTTCTCGAACCACACTTGGTTATAGTTACTTGGTAGCACTGGTAGTGTAGCATACCCAGCCAAGCCATACTTGTTATGGGGTGCTACCTATCCCCTTGTTGGGCTCGGTGGTGGGTGGTGCGCCACAGTTTCTGAACATCCTCCGCCTTTCATGGCTTCCGCAAACTCCTAAACCCGGTTCGGGACGAACCTCTAAGAGGCATCGTTCAGAACCACAGACCATAGAAAAAGAAACCGTTGAAACATTCCCAAAGTTTTTTGTTATTCACTCACATGACGAGCAAAAACCTGTTGCCAAGATGTCACCCTTTATTGTCGCCAAAGTGCTAGAAAATCTTGTTGGATTTTCTTACAAAGCCAAGAAAATACACTCGGCAGACCTTCTTGTTGAAGTAAACACTAAAAAACAAAGCGAAGCGCTTCTCAGACTGACCACCATTGTCGACGTGAAGGTGTCGGTGAGCCCTCACCGTACACTAAACACTGTCCGTGGTGTCCTCTCTGAAGAAGCCTTTCTTTACACCAGTGAAGACGAACTTCTTGAGGGACTAAAAAGTTCAGGTGTCGTTGATGTCAGACGGATAGTGTTCCGCAAGAATGGTGAGAACATCCCCTCGAAACATGTTATTCTAACTTTTGAAAGACAGGCACTCCCGGAGACGGTCAAAGCCGGTTACCTCAACTGTCGCATCCGCCCATACATCCCCAACCCCCAGCGGTGTTTTCGTTGCCAGCGCTTTGGGCACGGATCACGCAGCTGTCGTGGAAAGGAGACATGTGCCAAGTGTGGAAATCAGGGTCACGTGTCTGATGGTTGCGAGGCACAGGCACACTGCGCAAATTGCGGAGGACCACATCCTGCCTACTACCGAAGCTGCCCCCTCTGGAAGCAAGAGAAGGACATCCTCACAGTTAAGGTCAAAGAAAACCTGTCCTACACAGATGCAAAGAAGCGCTTTTCCTTCCTTTCTAAGGGAGGTTATGCCGAGGTAGTGCGCAGGGGCCCTGCACCACGCTCGGAGACAAAGGCCACCCAGGTCTCTCCTGAGATCTTGGTTGCCGACCTAAGGGCCCCATCCCCACAGCAGGGGCAGCATGCCGCTCCCTGGGCAAGGGCGGGCCGGCAATAGCCGTGCCCGCCCTCCCCTTCAAGACGGTAACGAAGGGTCAGCAGGCTCCCCCTCCTCGTGGAGAGGGCGCTCCAGCTGATTCCTCTGGTCAGGACAGGCCAGCATCGGCTGCACCTGTCAACACAGGCCGCACTCCTATGGAGGAGAAAAAGCGAGGACCTCAGCCTCAGTCCCTGGAGAGGCAGCCAGGAACCAAGGAGCTGCGTGGATCACATGCAGCTTCCTTGTCAGGAAACGAGGTGGAACAGATGGACGGGGTAGAACCCCTCCCCAGTACATCAACCACCCTTCCACCAAGTTCTGGTCGTGGCCGCGGATCAGGGCCTCGCGGCACGGACCCTCCCAGGCCGGCAGGCAAGGTTGCCTGCGGGGCTCAGGAGAACACTGGAACTGCCTTGTCTGCCCCCTCATCGACTCCGGGGTCTGACCAGGATGAGATGGAGTGGCAGACTACAAAGAAACAAACATCCAAAAAACCTGTAACACCTCCAAAGTGAAGCTACTAACTCACTCTTTCATGTGCTCAGGATTTTACTTCTAAAATGGCTCTACCGAAAGCATTTAATTTTACCCCATGCATTTTCCTCGTGTACATACCCCATATATTTTAATTTTGGAGCTCTCCAGTTTCACATTGTCTACCTTTTTATGTGCATTGCATTATAAGTATTTTGAGGTCAATAACCTGGCTTTTTAATATTAATTCCATTATTCATTTTTAGGAGTTTTTAAATTTTGTCCACATTTTTAACGACCTTTTAGCTTCACACGTTTTTATGGCAGGAGGCTTTTTACAGTGGAATTGCAGAGGACTTTTTCACAACCTGGATGATGTTCACTCCTTGCTTCAGGAGTACACACCTTCTGCAGTTTGTCTCCAGGAGACATATTTAGGACCGTCGAATAGTAATTTCCTGCGATCATTTCAAGTCTTTCGCAAAGATCGCATAACAACGTCTGGCAGTTCCGGAGGAGTTGCCATTGTCGTGGATGGTACGGTGCCAGCTGTTGAAATCTCTTTAAACACCTCTCTGGAGGCAGTCGCAGTACGGTTGATGTTAGATCGCCTTATTAGCATATGCTCCCTCTACGTGCCCCCTTCATCTTTCCTGACGCTGTCTGATCTTGAACACCTTGCAGACCAGCTTCCAGAACCCTATGTTCTCCTAGGAGATTTTAATGCCCACAATCCACTCTGGGGAAGCCAACGGGTCGACAGCCGAGGATCTGTTATAGAAAGGTTTCTTTCCCGAAGAGCTGCCAGTCTCCTAAATACTGGTGAGGCCACATATTTCAGCTCGACTCACCACTCCTTTTCCTGCATTGACCTATCCATTGTTTCTTCATCCATATTCACAAATTTTACCTGGACTGTCTTGAACAACCCACGCGGCAGTGACCACTTCCCTATCCATCTCATCCCCACAGAGCCCCCACCTATTCTCCCCTGCTGTCCTCCTCGGTGGAAACTTTCTATGGCAAACTGGGAACTTTTCCAGGAATGTGTAGCATCGTCCGTCCTGCCTTTAGCACATACTATTGAAGAAGAAAATGAAATCATCACAACTGCCATTATTGACGCAGCTCGTGCTGCTATTCCACAAACATCGGGTAAGCTACCCAAGCGTCCAAAGCCTTGGTGGGATAGTGAGTGCCGAAAGTCCAGAAATCGGCAGAATTGCGCCTGGGCAAAGTTTCGGCGGTATCCCACTCCCACCAACCTTCTCGCATTCAAGCGCCTACGTGCAGAAGCCCGCCGCGTCAGGAGACAAGCGAAACGCCGTTCCTTTCACTCGTATGCTTCCTCCATTAATAGGTTTACTCCAGCCAAAATTTTGTGGGACAGGGTAAGGCGAATGGATGGTGATTACTCCCACTTTTCAATCCCCCTGCTGTCAGCCGACAATGGAGAGGCATTTTCATCTTTGCAGGAACAGGCCGATGCACTGGGTAGACATTTTGCGCAGGTCTCCAGCTCTGAGAATTATACGGAAAAATTCTTACGCTTTAAAACCAAAGCTGAGAAGGTCCGAATCCGCCGATCTGATAGCTGTGCCGAAGAATATGACCAGCCTTTTACTCTCACTGAACTGCGTCGAGTCATTGCCACAGCTAAAGCTACATCTCCTGGGGTCGATGACATTCATTACACTATGATTTCCCATCTACCTGAAGCATTCCTCGTCATTCTCCTCCAGTTTTTCAATAGAGTGTGGGCAGAAGGGAAGCTGCCAAGTGTGTGGAAAAGGGCTATTGTCATCCCTATCTTCAAACCCGGAAAGGACAGAAGTAAAGCCTCCAGCTACAGGCCTATAGCCCTGACTAGCTGCCTGGGTAAGACATTCGAGCGGCTGGTTAACAATAGGCTCATCTTCATTCTGGAACGAAACTCACTTTTAAGCAATTTACAGTGTGGCTTTCGTGCTGCCAGGTCCACTGCTGACCACCTCGTACGATTGGAAACAGCCATCCGAGAGGCCTTTATAAACAAGCAGTTTTGTCTTTCAGTGTTTTTTGACCTTGAAAAGGCCTACGATACCACTTGGCGGTTTGGTATCCTCCAAGACCTTATCAAAATGAATATAGGTGGGAATATGTTTAATTGCATTGCAGATTTTCTGCAGGATCGCACCTTTCAGGTGCGGTTGGGAAGAACCCTTTCGTCATCTTTCATTCAGGAGAATGGTGTCCCACAAGGATGTGTCCTGAGCGTTACCCTTTTTCTTATAAAAATCAACTCCCTGTCCCGAGCAATACCACCTTCGGTCTCCTACTCGCTTTATGTTGATGACGTCCAGGTTTGCTTTTCGTCATGTAATTTAGCTATTTGTGAACGCCAAATTCAAGTGACCATTAACAAGATGAGTAAATGGGCTGATGAGAATGGTTTCAAGTTCTCTGCTGAGAAGACCGAGGCTGTTTGCTTCTCCCGGAGAAGGGGAATGTTTCCCGAACCATCGCTTCATATAAATGGCACACCCCTCCCCGTCCGACCGGAACACAGATTCCTCGGTGTGACGTTTGACAGCAAGCTGACTTTCGGCCCCCATATTAAGGCACTGAAGCTGAAATGCCAGCAGAAACTAAACATTCTAAAAGTTCTTTCACATCGCACCTGGGGCTCAGACAGGGTATGTCTTTTACGTATTTACAGGGCTGTAGTGCGCTCTACTCTGGATTATGGAAGCCTTGTTTACGGATCTGCGAAACCATCCACCCTCAAAATGCTTGATCCCATTCACCACCAGGGGATCCGCTTGGCAACGGGGGCATTCCGTACGTCACCGGTACCCAGCCTGTATGCTGAATCGCACGAGTGCTCACTCGAGAGGCGTAGATTTTTTCTCGCTGTACAGTACTTTCTAAGGCTCCGTTCGTTTCCGCAAAATCCTGCTTTTGAAACAATTAAAAACATAAACTATGAGCGCTTATTTCAGCACAAACCATCTTTAACCCTCCCTTTGCACTACGTGTAAGAATTGCCACAGAACAATACAATTTTGACGCTCTTTCCCCTGTCCTTGAAATTCAACAAAGAACTGCACCCTGGAAGCTTGCCGATACCCATTGTAATTTTTCTTTGACGAAGCACAGAAAAGATACAGTAGACCCTAGTGTTCTCAGGCAAGAATTCTTAGAGCTCTATACCTCTTACAATGGCTACAAGCACTTTTATACTGATGGATCAAAGACCACAGACTTCGTTGGCTGTGCTGCGATCGGCGAGGGCTACAAATCTGTAAAAAGGCTAAACGAAAATGCCTCAATTTTTACTGCCGAGCTGTATGGTCTGATAACTGCAGTTGACCACATTGTCAAACATCGACATAGAAAATCTGTTATTTTCTCTGACTCTCTGAGCTCACTCAAAGCACTCAACTCTCCGACTTCTTGGAAGCACCCTCTGCTTGTGCAACTTTGTAACGCACTGACACAAGCGCTGGTAAAGAAAATACGGATAGAATTCTGCTGGGTCCCTAGCCATATTGGCATTGAAGGCAACGAGCTAGCTGACCGTGCAGCTTCTGCATGTTTAGATAGGACAATTGACTATGACAGCATCCCTGCTACTGATTACCGAGTACCACTAAAAAGGCAAATAAAATATACCTGGCAGAGGGAATGGGATTCCCATCTACAAAATAAACTCCATTTAATTAAGCCAATCCTGAGTGAGTGGCGCAGTGCCAGACACCGAGAGCGTTTTTATGAGATAGTTCTGTGCCGGTTGAGAATAGGACATACCCACCTTACTCATAGCTACCTTTTGCGTAGGGAAAGTGAACCGACCTGTGACTTTTGTTCTGAACCATTAAGTATTCTTCACATCTTGATAGTTTGTCCACACTATGAAGAGAACCGTCGAACTTGGTTTTCTATATTCTATCGGGAACATGTACCATTTCACTTGGCTCTTTTACTGGGTGATGAACCCCTCGTCCCATTCTCACAAGTTTTTAACTTTTTGGAAGAAATTAATATTCTGCGGAAATTATAAGTCTAGTTTCTAGTAGGGTTCGCTTTAAAACTTTAGTCAGTCTATATAAAAAAAAAATGATGTAGGTGTTCTTTACACAATTTTTCTGGCGCACTATAGCCCCGATGCTGCTGCGCCAAAAAACCCCATACTACTACTACTACTTGTCGTCCCTGGTCGGCTCGGACCAAGAAAAACAGAGAACGCCAAAAAAATCCATTCCCTGGCCGGTCCGTGGAATTTTAGGGCCAGGCAATACAATGAAGCGCCACTGAACTTTCAACGCTGGCGGCCGCCTGGCTACATTGGTCTGCTCAGACCATGGAAAAACAAGGAACGCCAAGGGAAGCCCTTCCCTGGCAGTTCCTTGGAATTTTAGGGCCATGGAATACAATGAAGGGCCACTGAACCTTTAACGCTGGCGGCCGCCTGGCAACACTGGTCTTCTCGGACCATGGAAAAACAAGGAACGCCAAGGAAAGCCCTTCCCTGGCAGTTCCTTGGAATTCACGGGCCCAGAAAATGCAGTGAAGTGCCAGGCCGGCAGTTGACCGAATTCACTGGGCGGCCTCGGTCCAGTCTATTACGACCAAGGCCCAATCCTGGCCCCAGCTTGCCCAAGCAAGTGTGCTGCCTGGGATTGTTTTCTATAAAATCTAAAAATAAACTTAAAAAGCACTCCGAAATCTAGATCAGTGATTTGACATTTTCCGACCTCCTGTATTACGTGCCAAGTAACGGTATGTCCTATATATATATTGGTGTGTATACATATGTGTGTATTCCTTGTCAGTATTTTTCTGAATGGTTTTTTTTTTTGGGTAAATAGACCTTTTTATGTTGAATTACACTGTGTTTTCGCCACCTGCCGAGCTAGGTACACAAGCCCTTGAGGCTTATACCGGCTCGTTATCTGTATTTTTGTACTGTTGAAATGAAAAATAAAGCTATGTTCTGTGTTCTATATAGGCCTTCGTATAAAGATACTGATTTAAATCAAAATGTTCCGCCTTCTGAAACCCAACGACGTCCAGTACGGCCGTTTTCAGATTGAAGTGTTCGAATATGAAAAGGTCGCGTTTCCGACTTCCATGAAACGATTCACTTTTCACGAACGCGACGACGAGCTTAGAGGGAACCCAATGAGGATAGAGGTCGTCGAGAACGATATGTGACACACCGGGAGAAACGGTTCTGGTTTTGATCTGCACTCCACGTAACAGGTATGATGTGGGAGTAGATTGCAGTCGCCCTTCGATTCCGAGAAGCACCCTCGAGGACCACTAGGACTCGTCGAATGTACAGAACTCTGCGAGGAAGCTGAACAATGTGCTTTTGGTGAATCGTTGAAGCAGCCAAGAGTCTGAAATCTTCGGTATCTTGTCGCAGCACGATGCGGATGTCCACGCCGTTAAGTAGGAGCTTTTCTTGCTGGCAAATGTCGCTGAATATAGGACAGAACAAATCGCAAAGGGTAGATCCCTCGGTACGCTTGAAGCGAGCGGCAAGTCCCTTGGCATCCGGCGGAATTTCGCAGATTTTCCGAAGTGTTAACTAGGTCTTTTTCGTAGAGCATCGCGAAAAGATAATTATCTCTACTTACCTGGTTTGCGTTAAGCAGAATATCATAGGAACGATAGGCATAGTGTTCGTACTGGCTGACCAGAGTTTGATTTAGATAAACGTTTATATATTGAAAGAGGGAGCTTCCAAAGGTCTGAACCGGAATCAGCCAAGCAATGCATATCGCATACGCCTGGACGATGGCGGGACCTTCTCATGACCTTAGACGCCCTTCAGGCAACCGATACCCTTAAGGTCTACCAGTGTATTGCTGGTTTGTGGAATTTTTCATTTTGTTTGTTTGGATCACAATTTCACAAGCTTCGCCCGCTGCATATAGCGGCAGCAACAACTCTTCCCCTAGTCCTGCATGGGTGGAACTTCTTCGTGTTCTTTTATCTTTGCTCTCACGGGCCGTGTCGTTTTCCATTACTCCGGTGGAACATGACGTTTTCGCCGACGCAAGTGCTACCGGCCTCGGTGTATGTATGCCCCAAGGCAACCTGGCTGTCATCACCCTCATTCCGACGACCTTTCGGCGGAAACTATGATCCGTCATCCTCGCACATCTCCTCAGTCCCCCAGGACCCTTGTTCGTTGCGACAACCAGGCCGTCGCCCACGCATTGTCCAGAGGCCATGGAAGAAGCTTCACACCTGAGAAGGCGTTCGTCACAACCGTATTAATGGTGAATTAAGTATCATGGTTCCAGTGGGTACCTACCAACGACAACCCTGCCGACGGCCCCTCTCAACTCTACCTCACTATTAACGTGGGGGCAAGTGGGGTCGCCACCAGGAAGCCGTGCTATAAAAGGAAAAGCCTTCTAAGCAGTCGGCAGTCGTTGGTATAGTGGTCTCCCAGAGCAGAGAGGGGTCTCAATCATTCCAGGACAGACCCAAAACAACAGTGTGGCAGACGCGTTTTGGACCTCGCTTTGCCTAACCACTTTGGTGGTTCTGCTGGCATTATGCCACCCAAGCCAGCCAACATTCCGCCGACAACGCAACCTAACGATGATGTGTCCTCTGAAAACAGCCACGACCCAAGCGATTTTTCAAGCCTGTTACATATACACGCTGTCCGACTTGAAGAAGCGATACAAGCTGACCGACAGCAAGCTGATCGCAACATGCAGAGGCTACTCCAAAAGTTCACCCAGACCATGTCCGAGGCCCTCGCTGCAGCAGCTGGCCGCGCCATTTCCCCATACAGCCCCGCCCGTCCAGTCCTCTTGAGTGCTTCCATTCGGGCAGCCCGGAACTTCAACACAGCCCCCTAAACGCCTTTGGGGGCCTCCGACTTCAACCTACTCAGGACACCCAATCCGCCTTTGCCACGGCTCGGAGCCCCGACCCCTGGCCGGCTGTCTCGCAGAGCGAATTTCTCCCCTCCGCTGCAACTCATAACGCAGCATCTGGACATGGGACCCCCGAGCAGTCCCCAACTCTGCGGGAGTACCCCTAGACCCCGGGCGGTTTTTACGCCCACTGAACCTCCGTCTATAAACCCTAAGCGGCCTATCATCCCCAAGGTCAGCGGTCGCTAGCGCCTCTTCACGGTTAACGACCCACCGACAAAGAAGGACCTCGCCGAGGCCTTCCTCTATGTGCAGCAGGTCGCAAGGCACTCACAGCACATTGGGCGCAGAGCAGTCGCCGAACTCTAAACTTCTGGAGTTCTTCTTGGACGTTTTGGACTGCTACTCCCTCGGCTTCCTCCCAGAAGCAAGATCCGAATCTTCGATTGAGTCCGGTTGTTCTACCACGTGGCCCAGTCCGGCTGGGAGCAGCCCTTGAGGGCTATGCATTCCCCCGCTTCAGTCCTCCTGGGACATCTCGTACCACGCCGGACTGCGGCCAACCCCCGACTGCTTCCCCGAGCGCAGCGGTAGCCCCACCCGTTCCACCAGACCCAGCATCCGGTCTAAGGGCCCCAGGCCGCCCAAGTCCCCCAAGAGGAAGCCCGAGTGGGTCGTCTTCGCACGACTCCACGGCACCCCCGGACTTCTTCATGGCGGCGTTTTAGGGCCTTCCCTCTCCGCTCGGTGCCCTTCGACTACATCCCTCCCCGAGGACTTTGTTGTGCTCCGCCCCTCCCCCCCCCCCGTGCTTTGAACTTCTCGACTCCTTAGAGGCCCCCCACGGTACCCCCAAGCCCCCGACGTCCTCCTCGGTACCGCTCAACCTACAGCCGCGGTGGTGGATGGGCGTCCCTACCCTTGTCATCGTACAGAACGTCCTCCTCCAAGAGGAACCTCTTGGCCCAGGCGGTTCGTGAGGCTGGCCTTCCAGCGTTTCACCCCAACCCGTGTCGGAGCTGGGGCCTTCCCCTGCACCGGTCCCTTGGAGGTCTCTTCTGGCTCTTCCTTCGCTCCTTCTCCTGAAGAGGGTGCGGACAGAGAGTCTTTCGGTTCCTCCTCGAGCTCGTCTCCGGGGCCTTCCCCGGTCTTTACACGGAACAGGATTCCGACGGTGGGGAGGACAGCCTCGCTGATGCCACCCAGCGTATCCTCCGTTGGCTCGCCATCCGCCAACCCTTCCCTCCAGAAAAGGACACGGAGAAAAGCGACGACTACACTGATAGCCGTCGCCCTGCGGCCTTCCCGTCAGGACCACCACCTACGGTCGACTGGGATCCAACTCGTCGGAAATTTTGGCTACGCCCCTCCCTTTGATCCAGCGAACCTGAACTTTTACACCCGGAAGACATCCGTCCTCAATGCCCGGCCACCTCACTCGTCCCAACTCCCAGTCCTCCGTGACGCCGTGGTATCCATGCTCCAGGCCGGTATTATTGAAGAGATCTATGAGAGGCCCCTGCCTTTCCCATCCAAGTCGTACAAAAGTCCCCGGTCAACTCCAGGTTCGTGTTGGACTGCTCGCATTTAACATCAGCTCTTCCTAGCCCGCGTTTTCGACTTCCTTCTCCCACGTGCCCTCCAGATCTGTCCCCTTGCACCGTCCCCTTTTTTTACGAAGATAAACTTCAAGGATACGTTTTACTATTTCGGACTATCACCCCTGGCATGCCAGCTCACTACTTTTTGGTTGGACGGACGACTGCACGGTTTTTCCTTTTTGAATACGCTCGCCAGAGAACTACGTGGTCGAGGCCTATGGACTAGAGCACACCTCGAAAACATTTTTGGCCCATTCCGACTTTTTTTTTGCCAAACATTTTTTTTAACATTTTATTTAAAGATCTCACCCTTTGCGGCTTTTGCCTTCCCTTACAAAAAATGAGGAATGAGTTTCAATTGAGCTTCTAATGTGTTTTTATTGAGTCAAATGAAACTCAAAAGAAACTCAACGTTAAATGAGTTTTATCATTAGAAAACTAAGATTTATTGTTTTGACTTTACTCATTACATATTCAAATGAGTGTTATCATTACCCACTCAATATCCATTATCTTGAATTTATTCATTACAAATTGCAAGGAGTTTCATCATTACCGACTCAATATCCATTCTTTCGAGTTTACTCATTACAAATTCCAACGAGTTTTATCGTAACCCAGTCAATATCCATTCTTTTTGAGTTTATAAATGTAATGATTACTCATGCAAATGAGTATTATCATTAAGAATACAATATCCGTTCTTTTGAGTTTATCCATAGACACTCAAGTGAGTTCTACCATAAGGCACTCAATAGACATCAGCTGATTCACAGCGGAGGAATTCGAAAAAGGCAAAGGTGAAGATAATCATGAATGCAGATGGCCTGCTATTTGAAGACATCCTCCTCAAATAAAGTCATGTTCAAAATTTTCAATCCAATACACTTCTCATATTTATTAACCATTTATTAACTCTTCTATGAAATCACGACATATTCAATTATTCCCATACTCAGCTAGCGCACTGTCTCGGGCGATCAAAATAACAGAACGATAGACATAATGACTGAACATACAGCCTCTGCTCTCAAACTTCCATACGCGAGCAATCCACTAAAAATATAAAATATATCCTGCCACTACCCTGCCCCCTCCTCCATTCGCATTTGGCTAGACCACAAGTCTTACCATCTCAGTGCAAAAAGCAGTAACATATTAATATTGACTCTGAAATTTAGTTTTTTAGGTAATACAGGTAAATTGAACAAATTTAAAACCATTGAAGAAAAAAAAAGAAAGAAACAAGCCCGCAGTTGTTTTGCGACACTCCACTAGACCAGTCACGACACCCCTGGAGTTCGCGCCTTAAGTTTGGGAAGCACTGCTGTTTAATATTACAAATACAGAGTGCTGCCTAGAACATTTTTCAAAACATTTATAAGTAGTAACTGTTGACCTAATACCACGCAAATATTTAAACGAACTCTCACACAATCTCACAGAGACATAATCCCAAGTTTCCACGGAACAAAAACAAGTAAAGACAAGCCGAAATACACACTGGGCTGATTAATTAACTCTGAGCTGTCATTTTGTTTGAATTCAATACACATGAAAATAAAAGAGGAATAGGGGAATGCTAATAGGCATATATTTTGGTCCTATAGGAGCTTGGACTGCTCCCACAGAGACTTTATCGGACCATTAGAAATTTTTATCAGTGAACGAAATGTTTTGTTGGCCAAACAGGAAATCAAGGCCAATTGTGCATGAATATTTGAGCTATAGGAACCAATTAGACGTATGTCTGTCAGAACGATGTAGAAGCATATTGGACGCAACAACTGAGAATCTGATCAATGGGATCATGTTTCTGTGCTTTTGGAAAGTTGTTTTTGGACGAAGCTGATATATTTGTCTGATATCCAACTGAGGTAAAAATAGTCCCTGTCAGAAATACACCGGCTCATTTGATGCATGTGTTATGTAGCCTGGGCTGTATGATGCAAATATCTGTTCCACGTCCAAAGAATGTGTTGCTAGAATTCCAGCATGTATTAATAAAGTACATTAGTCAAGTTAATTATGCGACAGTGTTACGATTATTTTTCAATATTTTCGGATGGCAAAAATAGTTTCAGCCCAGTCTGAAACCATTTTTGGTTTCAGCTTGGGCTAAAACCAAAAATTATTAATAAAAATAACTTTTAACAATTAAAACTAATTATTAAAAAATAATTATTAATACTAAATAATTATTAATTAATAATTACTAATAATTAATATTTATTAGTAATTATTAATAATTTACTAATAATTATTAATAATTTACTAATAATTTATTAGTTAATTATTAGTAAAATAATTTACTTATAAAATACTGAAAGCAGAGTGTAAATTAAAAGTATTTTCCACAAAAATAAAAAAATAAATTTACTCCCTACTGCATCGCACCCGAAACTAATAGCGCGTCGGTGCTAGTTGTGATTTACACATTCATTTCCTGTGCTTATAATAATAACTGTATTCACCCTCTTTTACTCCTAAGTTTCTAAAGACGTATTTACGGCGACCCTCTATCGCGATTTGGTCAGTTTCGGTTTCGGTATTGTAACTTTTACTTGTTTCGGTTTCGTATTGTAAGGATCGCGTCTTCGACGCCCCATCGGAAGCAACACTCAGTTCCTTGTTTCTTTCTTTTTCTTTCTCCGGCATGGTTGCCTTTGTCGTTCGTTGGGCTTTTACAAGTGTTTCGCGGGATGGAAATGCCTTTAGACATGGAATTGTACTAATTTAATCAAGTTTATCTATCAGTGAAGTTTCCTCTTGTGATTATTATGTTCAAGAAGAGCGCGGAAGACCGACGACGCGACAGAACGAGCAACTCAACGCAGTTGGTGAGCATGCTTCTTTGTTCGCATTGTACGCGTTGAACGAGAAGTGAACGTTAGGGAGTTTTAGAATAACGTCCGGCAATCCCAAAGAAATAACGTCGTCGCTGCTGTGCATGCGCAGACCCAGAACAAGCATTCGGACTCGAGCTTTGGGGCCCGTTATTTCTCAAAAATAGCGTGGGTACTGCAAAAGGCGGCGCCCACGACATCTCTCTTGATCGTGTCTTCGACGCCGTCGCTCGCTCGGGAACTGCGTGAGTCGTACTCAGCGCGGTCGGTATGGTCGAAGCGTATTGAAAACGCCAGGGATCGCTGGAGCTCAAAGCTTTCGAAGCGCGTGTACTTACGATCGCGGCAGACATGTAAACATGCCTGGGTAGTGGGATCATCTGGGCTTTCGTAAGTACAACAGAGGAGCTTGGCAGTGACAAAAACAAAACATGCTGCATGGACGAAAAACTTGTTTAATTACTCCAAGATATAACGCTCTAACTTCCGAGTAAAAGCTGTCGCGACATCTTGGTGGCGTTTTAAGCTCGATATCTTGCGTTTTGGGTGTCCCCGGCAGAGAATGTATTTATTTATTTATCTGGTACTC
>JAZHYW010004286.1:0-67668 GCA_037355805.1 Ixodes ricinus
AAGTGCAGCCGTAGTAATATTGTGAACGAAGAGGGGAGAAGGTGATTATTGAATTTATTGCATTAAAGTTAGGGAAAGGGAAAGGGAAAGAGAGCTGGCGAAAAATTGGGCCAGGAGCGGGGATTGAACCCGCAACCTTCGCCTGTCCGGGGCGACGCCTTAACCAATTAGACCATCCCGGCCACTGGTTTCGGCGGACTCAATTTCTGACCAGCTCTCTGTGTACTATTAGTTTCGAATTCGCTTAACTGGGTAGACGACAACCGTTGTTGATTTAAGGCTCGCGCTAGTTCCGAATTGCGGCAGTGACGTGGCACGTCATCTCAGCTTTGCAAATATCGGAACAGAGCCCGTCTTTCAAGATATCTAGGGAACCACTCCTCCCCATAGGGACAGGCTGCACCGTATATTTAATGGGAATGAATGAAGATTAACAAGTGCAGCCGTAGTAATATTGTGAACGAAGAGGGGAGAAGGTGATTATTGAATTTATTGCATTAAAGTTAGGGAAAGGGAAAGGGAAAGAGAGCTGGCGAAAAATTGGGCCAGGAGCGGGGATTGAACCCGCAACCTTCGCCTGTCCGGGGCGACGCCTTAACCAATTAGACCATCCCGGCCACTGGTTTCGGCGGACTCAATTTCTGACCAGCTCTCTGTGTACTATTAGTTTCGAATTCGCTTAACTGGGTAGACGACAACCGTTGTTGATTTAAGGCTCGCGCTAGTTCCGAATTGCGGCAGTGACGTGGCACGTCATCTCAGCTTTGCAAATATCGGAACAGAGCCCGTCTTTCAAGATATCTAGGGAACCACTCCTCCCCATAGGGACAGGCTGCACCGTATATTTAATGGGAATGAATGAAGATTAACAAGTGCAGCCGTAGTAATATTGTGAACGAAGAGGGGAGAAGGTGATTATTGAATTTATTGCATTAAAGTTAGGGAAAGGGAAAGGGAAAGAGAGCTGGCGAAAAATTGGGCCAGGAGCGGGGATTGAACCCGCAACCTTCGCCTGTCCGGGGCGACGCCTTAACCAATTAGACCATCCCGGCCACTGGTTTCGGCGGACTCAATTTCTGACCAGCTCTCTGTGTACTATTAGTTTCGAATTCGCTTAACTGGGTAGACGACAACCGTTGTTGATTTAAGGCTCGCGCTAGTTCCGAATTGCGGCAGTGACGTGGCACGTCATCTCAGCTTTGCAAATATCGGAACAGAGCCCGTCTTTCAAGATATCTAGGGAACCACTCCTCCCCATAGGGACAGGCTGCACCGTATATTTAATGGGAATGAATGAAGATTAACAAGTGCAGCCGTAGTAATATTGTGAACGAAGAGGGGAGAAGGTGATTATTGAATTTATTGCATTAAAGTTAGGGAAAGGGAAAGGGAAAGAGAGCTGGCGAAAAATTGGGCCAGGAGCGGGGATTGAACCCGCAACCTTCGCCTGTCCGGGGCGACGCCTTAACCAATTAGACCATCCCGGCCACTGGTTTCGGCGGACTCAATTTCTGACCAGCTCTCTGTGTACTATTAGTTTCGAATTCGCTTAACTGGGTAGACGACAACCGTTGTTGATTTAAGGCTCGCGCTAGTTCCGAATTGCGGCAGTGACGTGGCACGTCATCTCAGCTTTGCAAATATCGGAACAGAGCCCGTCTTTCAAGATATCTAGGGAACCACTCCTCCCCATAGGGACAGGCTGCACCGTATATTTAATGGGAATGAATGAAGATTAACAAGTGCAGCCGTAGTAATATTGTGAACGAAGAGGGGAGAAGGTGATTATTGAATTTATTGCATTAAAGTTAGGGAAAGGGAAAGGGAAAGAGAGCTGGCGAAAAATTGGGCCAGGAGCGGGGATTGAACCCGCAACCTTCGCCTGTCCGGGGCGACGCCTTAACCAATTAGACCATCCCGGCCACTGGTTTCGGCGGACTCAATTTCTGACCAGCTCTCTGTGTACTATTAGTTTCGAATTCGCTTAACTGGGTAGACGACAACCGTTGTTGATTTAAGGCTCGCGCTAGTTCCGAATTGCGGCAGTGACGTGGCACGTCATCTCAGCTTTGCAAATATCGGAACAGAGCCCGTCTTTCAAGATATCTAGGGAACCACTCCTCCCCATAGGGACAGGCTGCACCGTATATTTAATGGGAATGAATGAAGATTAACAAGTGCAGCCGTAGTAATATTGTGAACGAAGAGGGGAGAAGGTGATTATTGAATTTATTGCATTAAAGTTAGGGAAAGGGAAAGGGAAAGAGAGCTGGCGAAAAATTGGGCCAGGAGCGGGGATTGAACCCGCAACCTTCGCCTGTCCGGGGCGACGCCTTAACCAATTAGACCATCCCGGCCACTGGTTTCGGCGGACTCAATTTCTGACCAGCTCTCTGTGTACTATTAGTTTCGAATTCGCTTAACTGGGTAGACGACAACCGTTGTTGATTTAAGGCTCGCGCTAGTTCCGAATTGCGGCAGTGACGTGGCACGTCATCTCAGCTTTGCAAATATCGGAACAGAGCCCGTCTTTCAAGATATCTAGGGAACCACTCCTCCCCATAGGGACAGGCTGCACCGTATATTTAATGGGAATGAATGAAGATTAACAAGTGCAGCCGTAGTAATATTGTGAACGAAGAGGGGAGAAGGTGATTATTGAATTTATTGCATTAAAGTTAGGGAAAGGAAAGGGAAAGAGAGCTGGCGAAAAATTGGGCCAGGAGCGGGGATTGAACCCGCAACCTTCGCCTGTCCGGGGCGACGCCTTAACCAATTAGACCATCCCGGCCACTGGTTTCGGCGGACTCAATTTCTGACCAGCTCTCTGTGTACTATTAGTTTCGAATTCGCTTAACTGGGTAGACGACAACCGTTGTTGATTTAAGGCTCGCGCTAGTTCCGAATTGCGGCAGTGACGTGGCACGTCATCTCAGCTTTGCAAATATCGGAACAGAGCCCGTCTTTCAAGATATCTAGGGAACCACTCCTCCCCATAGGGACAGGCTGCACCGTATATTTAATGGGAATGAATGAAGATTAACAAGTGCAGCCGTAGTAATATTGTGAACGAAGAGGGAGAAGGTGATTATTGAATTTATTGCATTAAAGTTAGGGAAAGGGAAAGGGAAAGAGAGCTGGCGAAAAATTGGGCCAGGAGCGGGGATTGAACCCGCAACCTTCGCCTGTCCGGGGCGACGCCTTAACCAATTAGACCATCCCGGCCACTGGTTTCGGCGGACTCAATTTCTGACCAGCTCTCTGTGTACTATTAGTTTCGAATTCGCTTAACTGGGTAGACGACAACCGTTGTTGATTTAAGGCTCGCGCTAGTTCCGAATTGCGGCAGTGACGTGGCACGTCATCTCAGCTTTGCAAATATCGGAACAGAGCCCGTCTTTCAAGATATCTAGGGAACCACTCCTCCCCATAGGGACAGGCTGCACCGTATATTTAATGGGAATGAATGAAGATTAACAAGTGCAGCCGTAGTAATATTGTGAACGAAGAGGGGAGAAGGTGATTATTGAATTTATTGCATTAAAGTTAGGGAAAGGGAAAGGGAAAGAGAGCTGGCGAAAAATTGGGCCAGGAGCGGGGATTGAACCCGCAACCTTCGCCTGTCCGGGGCGACGCCTTAACCAATTAGACCATCCCGGCCACTGGTTTCGGCGGACTCAATTTCTGACCAGCTCTCTGTGTACTATTAGTTTCGAATTCGCTTAACTGGGTAGACGACAACCGTTGTTGATTTAAGGCTCGCGCTAGTTCCGAATTGCGGCAGTGACGTGGCACGTCATCTCAGCTTTGCAAATATCGGAACAGAGCCCGTCTTTCAAGATATCTAGGGAACCACTCCTCCCCATAGGGACAGGCTGCACCGTATATTTAATGGGAATGAATGAAGATTAACAAGTGCAGCCGTAGTAATATTGTGAACGAAGAGGGAGAAGGTGATTATTGAATTTATTGCATTAAGACAGGAAAGGTAAAGGGAATATATATATATATATATATATATATATATATATATATATATATATATATATATATATATATATATATATATATATATGTATACACACACACACTTCGGCTCCGTCTCGCGAAATCTGCCGAGATCCCGGGCTGCAGATAGGCGTGCTGAACATTGCGCGCAAGGGAGGCGGCGATCGTCCTGATGGCGCAACCTTCGACCGCAGCGCTGCGGTGGCGGGGACCGCGCCGGGCCGCCTCCTCCCCACAGGCGCGCCGAGGAGATACGGAACTGGAGAAGTATCTATAAACTTTGACACCGAGGGGGGGGGGGGGGGGGGTGATGTTACGAAGAAGGCGGCGATGTACCGTCTTTATCGGGCCGCTAGCGGTGAGGGCTCCCTCCAGCGCGAGCTGGAGCGGGCAGTTCGATTAAAAGACCGAGGCTGAAACGGACCGCTCTTGCCCTTGCTCTTGATTTCCATCGTAACAGTATGCATATATATATATATAAAGTGGCGAATGTTTACAAATGCTTCGGTTGATATAAAGGCAAAGGTAAGGTGAGCGCATACAGTAGCCGTAGGATGACAAAAATAAAATTCTAATTTAATGGCGAAAAACGTCACGCAAGCAAAAAGGATAAAGTGCCGAAAAAAAGTTGTATTAGTTTACGGGAATAATGAAGGCTAGGCACAAGAACGCTAGTTACGTGGGAAACAAACTTGAAAAAAGACGGAATAAAAGACAAATTTAAAACACAAGAACTTACAAAAAGTAAATTGTTAAATGAAAAATAGAATAAAGAAATAAAAACAAACAAAATGAATAAAAATAAGAAAGGGGCCTGACGTCCGTCGACGTTTCGGCAGTGGCACTGCCTTCTTCAGGACGGGGCTGGTGACTATATATGTATAGTCACCAGGCTCCATCTAAAATGGACCGTAAAAATCGACGCTTACACATAGCAATGTAAACTTTTCGTCAAAGGTGTATTTCACAAGTCGGTTTTTGCTGTAAAATTACAAAGGGTAGCTCTCTTTCTGTAAGAAATAGGGACAAGAAACTGTTGCAAGAGTCTACGGCGGGCAGCTCACCCACTTTTTCACAGACTCGGACAATAGCTCACCGGACAGAAGCTCACTGGACAAAAGCTCACCGGACAAAAGCTCACCCACTTTTTCGCAGACCCGGACAAAAGATCACCAGGAAAAAATTTCATGTTGGTCTTAACACGAGTGCGGACTGCATGGGTGCATGCGTGCGACACTAAAATGCTCTATAAATTAAATCTGACAGGCGCATAGTTTGTTGATTAGAGTAGAAACAAGTTTATTTATCGATTGGTTAGAAGCGAATCCAGTCCCTTACCAGCTTCAGCAGTCTTGGTAGATCTCGGTGTACCTGCAACCCCTCGAAAATATTTTTCAGACGATTCTGCAGGATTATTCTGCAGGCGCAGAATTATTTTTCTCATCCGCTTCTCTGGGAGTTCACCTCTCCGAGCTTGTGTCAATGCCGTGGCAACGAGCGCCTAATTTTGCTATAGGCATTCAATCAGCCTCCAGACGCTTGGATGGGCGTGGTCGACAAGCTTCTGGAACCCGGTATTCCATCCTTCGCAGGTGTTGTTCGTCCGGTCTTTATCTTGAAGGCGTCGTACATATTCCACCGTTCCGGCTGAAACTCCGGTGCGCCGGCGGCGCACAGTCAGGCAAAGGAAAGATTCGCTCTTGGTGCCGCCGCAGAAGTAGCAGAAGATAACAGAAGGGGCCGTTGACATACGTGCAATCAAGGTAGTCCAGAAGGTCGATGATGTCACCGGTAGACTTTCCCTTATGTAGGTTAGTCCTTCGGGCACAAGCTGTGGTGGAAGGAACGTCAGCCTACCTAAAATCCCGCACAGCTTTCTAAATTGGTCATCTGTCCTGTGCTTGTCCAAAAGGCCCATCTCCCGTTCCTTCAAATATATGTATATTTTTTTCTTAAATTCGCAACTCAATGGTTTGTATATTGCAGTTTTGCTTCAGTTTCCCTTTCACAACATCCTGAGATAATAATTGATTTCAAATACATTTACGACGCACAATAACGGAAAGAACTTCATTTTCCTAGCTATTCACTTCAAATATTACCCTGAACCCCCAAAAAATCCTTGCATTAGTAATGAAGAGACAATAGACCTTTTCTGCAAGTGCGCCGCCATCTTGAATTGACGTCACTTCCAGTATGGGCGAAAACATTGTTTTGCCTTTGCCACGCCAATAGAAGGCATTTAGGATATAAGCGTAACCGTCACACTTTCTCCGTTTGCCTCCCCTTTATTTTTTTACTATTTGCAGGTTGAAACGTTGGATTATTTTTTCGTCGCCCATACCGGATATGCCTATTAGGTGGCTGGGGACGAGTACACAGAAAAGGTCTATATGCCTAAACTTTTTGTGCGCGTTTAGCGTGACAGAAGCACAATGGAAAAGGAGGTCACCGAAGGGTGACTTCGTTTCTTCGGAGACTTTTCGGGTTCAAAAACTTCACGAAGTTTGTTGGGCGTGGCACAAGGGCGCTCCGGCATACCTTGAGACAAACAAGCTTGATCTTATCAGCTCCACTCAGTTTCGGTGACCTAAATTTTGGTCCCAAATCGTTGCTTCTCTGCCTATTATGGCTTATCTGTCGACACCTTTGCATGGGATGGGGTACCAGTTCACCTAAAACTGGTGCAATGTCCATCCGGTTCGCACTTTACCCACGCCCATGTTTCGCCCGTGTAGAAAGAAAAAATGAGGTGAGCTTTTGTCTGGGTTTGTGAAAAAACGGGTGAGCTTTTGTTAGGTGAGCTTTTATCCGGTGAGCTTCTGTCCGGTGAGCTTTTGTCCGGTTACCAAGTCCAGTAGCGGGTGTGCTTGGCATTCATACAAAAGGGCACAATGAGGACAAACTTTTGGGGACATAATTCTATCAGTGCTAATCAAAAAACAAGCACTGATAGAAAAAAAAACCTCGATTACTAAGAGATTTATCGAGACCTATGCTAACAATCATCCCAAAACAACAGTAAAAAAAAGTGTTTGGCCAAAGTTTAAATAAAACTTGCTCGGTAAAAAAAAAAACACCGTTGCTTGTACAAAAATGTTCAAAAACCAACGATTTTAGGTTTCAACCGATTTTTTTTTTATTTTCGACACCGGCGGATGTTTATCGGTGTTTTTCGGTTGAAACCGGACGAATCATAAAAAAACGTCTTTTTCCGAGCCTTACGTTGGAACTCCTGTGGACATGAAATAAGTCAAAGCGTTTTCAAAATTAAAATTAAAATTATCCCAGACTTAAAAAAAAGAAACGCACAACCGCTACAGAACGCACCTGTTTCCGTCGATGTCGTCGTTGTCATCAAAGTATCCCCTGCTATAAAGGAGAAAAAAAAACATAATTGTGTTTAAGTCTCACAGTCCTAAGAGCTTAAGGTGGCCCGCTGAAGCCGAGCGCGGAACCGCCGAGTATTTGAAAACGTCTTTGTCGCTCAATAAAGTCAAAATGAAACCCTCTGCTCTGGTCCATACATCCTCCGCTAGGGGGTTGGGTCTCGGGTCAGGGGGGATGGGATGGGTTGCGGTGTGTGAAAGAACATTTGTACTCCTTACGGCGGTAGAGAGAGACTAATTTATTCGCCAGGTGGAAACCGAGCGCTACGTTTAGAATCACAGCAAAGCCCCTCGCATAAAGCTCTCATGCTCGTCATGGTTGGCAGTTTCCTCCTCTGCACTCGCCTCCTCGCCAGCGTTCGCTCTACCAAAGTGGGGAGAGTGGAGGGCTTTGAGGGAGGAGCGCGTCCTGCCATTCTAAACACGCAACAGACTACAAACGCAGGGCGCCTGGAGCACGTCTTCGGACTGGTGCGTTCACCGCATTCGAAAAAGTGGTCCCTCGATTTCCGCCGAATGATGTCATCAAAGTGTTGCCGGCCGCGATCCTGGCGGTGGCACAATAGCGGTGGTGGATGTGGCAGACGCCTGTTCTGCTGCAGGTCTCTCTTCAGCTGGACAGTCCACGGAAGCTGGGCAGCCAGAAGTTGGGATGCCGCTACGACAGTAACACTCGCGTCTGCTCGTGCTTGTTTTGATGAGCCTCTACGCCCAAACGCTACGGTCTCTCGACATTCGACAGTGTGACACCCTGGCTTTTGTGACGTCATTTGTTGTCACTTCGGGACAACTTTCGGTGCATGAGCGGACGCTGAACAAACCAGTCCGATGTGCATATACGTCATGGTGAGAGAATCCTCGATCCACCTCATGTGACAGGCACGCTGAAGCTTAATAACAATGCGCGGCAAAGCGGTCGGTAGACGCGTGCGATCTGGCGTCGCCGTGTGCTAACGTCGCCCTCGTTGTGAGACGCTGCGAGAAGACGCGTCCGTTGAAAGCAGGATGTCGCCAAATTTTGAACGAGCCCGAGGTTCCATGTTCGACTGGTGTGGTAAAACCTTCGACCTTTTTTGGCAAAGTACGACCAAGTTCGACTTTAGAGCAGAGCGGCCGGATTCGTACGCGGAAGTTAAAGGCACGGGGGAAAATAATTTGTGCGGTCGTTTCTTCTTTTACTTCTGAAAATTATTAAGGGATATTTACCAAATAGAAAACCAAAAAATAAAGTTCGAATTATCTAGTTAGTTCTTCTAATGTAAAGCAATGTAATCAATGAATGCTGCACCCATCCTTCGTTCGGTGGCGCCATCTCAGTTTGAATGTTAGGCTTAGAATTCAGTAGTGACAAGTCAGCGGACATGGTGTTCAATGGTGATGGAATTGCAGAGCTTAAGATACAATTAAGTATATAGCAGTATGGATCAACGAGGGTACAGAATGCCTCAACGAACATGGTAAACGTGTAACTGGTAAGGGCAATAGAAATGCAGCTTTAATGAAAAATACAGCACTGTGGAACTGTAACACGAGGGAGATCTGGAAAGGAGTTATGGTTTCGACTCTGACTTTTGCAAATGGAGTTTTTTGCATAAAACTGGACGCCCAGACAAGGCTAGAAATAAAGCGACGTGGAATAGGTAGATCGGCTCTAGGAGCAAATGGTAAAACACTCGAACCAAGGTGTGCAGGGCAATATGAAAAGCTAATCATTCGAGGGCGAGGAAGCTAGCAGTTAGATAGAGTTTGAAGATATGCTGAGAAAAATGGAAGCAGGCAGAAGGATGGGCACGAAGCGCTCTTCGCTATTTACACATGAGAATCGTCAATACAAAATAGAAAAGGTGGACTAGAAAACGTAGGTCTAGATATATGGGCAATATAGCAGGGAGGCGGATGAGAAAATTAACGTTAAAAAGAGAGTTAAAGAAACTGAGATGGAAACATGGGAAGCAGGCATGAAGATTAAACCGGCCTTGAAAATTCACAAATCGTTTAAGGAGGACATTATTAAAAAAAATACAGTGGCTTAGCTCGGCTATGCCAGGATATACGTAGCCTGAGCGGTCGGGCACGTCGCTCAGCCTCCTGGCGACGCCGCTTTGCTAGACGCTCCTCCCTTTGCTCCAGTGTCTCCGCAGCACGTTTAGCCTTCTTCTGTTCGGTCTTCCTACGCTCAACCGCTAATTGCCAGGCAACTACTTCGGGATCCGATGAGTTAAGCTTCTCCGCTCTTCTGCGCCGCTGAGCAGCAATTTCGCTCTCCTTCTCCATGGCTATACCACACTGGCAAACGCCCACTATATGTATACCTCCACTGATACCTATGCGCATGCGCACAAAATGAGGCGCTATCAAGCGCCTCCGGTGCAGCGTCAGACTTGGCTGCTGCGCAACGGAGGCGCACAACTGGGCACGCGGCGGCGCCAGTGCGTCTGCCGCGGCTATGACGTCACTCCTCTGGAATGCGCAGACCGGCGAGGCGCTCGGCGGCGGCAGAGCGCGCGGTGGCGGCGGCTCCGGCGCGCCAGCTGTGCGCCATGTGACGTCACTGCTCCTCGCGCATGCGCAGCATGGCCCTCCAGGAGCCACGCGAAACTGCTCAACCTCCGCCAGTGTAGCTCACGCTACAATATATCTTCGACAATTCTAGGGGGAGCTCCTGGAGGCGAGGACGGGAGTGTTACAGACTAAGACGCATACAGATAATTAGCAGTTAGTAAATACTGTCTGTGGAGCTTGTGGGAAGGAGGAGGAGACGGAGAACATTTGATACTTTACTGTAAAGGCCCGTTCACACACTTGCGGCTCCTTAGAGCCGAGTGGCTTAAAACCTTTCAAGTATCTTACGATAACTAGAGAACACGCTGGCACGTAGGCGCCATCTATGCTGTGAACCTGGAACTGCATTTCACTAGAACGAAGAATCTGCGGTATTTGCGAAGTAAAATGTATGTACTAATTATAATAAATGGTCGTTTATAACATTGCCACAAATATGTTCAAGCCAAAAAAGAAATAATGAGCAACGAAAGGAATAGGAAATAAACGGAACCGCCAAGTGTTCCACTGCTACCCAACAGGTGGTGCCAGTGTGTTCTTCTCGTCGTAAGACATATTAAGAGATTTGAAGGCACTGGGTCCTAAAAAGTCGCAAATGTGTGAATGGGACTTAAGGGGCTTTACTCTGTAGTGGCAGAAAAGACCACTGATTTAAAGAACGAATTGGGATTTAGAGACAGTGAGAGAAGTATTGACACCGGGGAAGGTGGACATAATTAAGAAGAGAATATCTGACTGGTGGCATACGTCGACGGAAGGATAAATATTTTCTTATTCCCTTCCGGGCGACCCGCAGGGAGGAAGCATGTCTGCACCCGGTTGCATAGAGGCAGTTCCGTCGTACAGATCGTAAATTTTAAGAATAAATATCTAGATTTTGTCACGAATGACAATTATTGAGGCAACGAATAACTGAACGAAACTGAACGTTTAATTGGGCGAACTTGTGCCCAAAACATAAAAGAAGGCTAGCGTCGCAGGCGCCGATGCCGGCGTAACAGCAGGATCAAGCGCTGGGGCGAGACTGACTCCGGCTCGCCACGCGGAGCCCCTTATGTACACGCGTGGGCTTCTGGAACATTCGGCGTAGAATGTTCGGCGCGTAGAACAATCGTAGCTCGATCAGGCGACAAGGTTATCGAACTTACCAAAACGCTAGATTGAAAGAATAAATAAAAGAAGTGTCCGCTCCCAGGAATCCAACCTGGGGCCTCCGCGTGAAAGCCAAGCACGGTAACCATTCAGCCACGCACGCGCTGGCTCAGCGACGCGCTCGCTCAGCGACGCGCTCATTCAGCGAAGCCCTCGTTCACCGACGCACTCGCTCAGCGACGCGCGAGGCAATGTATCACTCCATGTTAAATAGCGATTAGAAAAAAAAGAAAAAAAAACACTGGCTTGGTGGCGCAAGCGCCGCCCGATTCAAAGGGTTCAGCCTCATACATTCATCTATCCACGCATCCGTGTAAGTAATATAAGATGGTGATTTCTAAGGAAAGTATCTATGACAGCTCTCGTTGTTTAAGGCCAGGATAGGGTTTCGCTGCTTGGGAGTGCTTGGGAGTATACATAGTGAAATATCAGGAAATATATACATTGTATGAAGCATGTGGGGAGGAAAAGGAGACGGTTAAACACTTAATGTTTTGTTAGGGCTTCACCCTACAGTTGTTCAAGGTGATACCTACTTAGATCCAGGCTTTGGCTTTAAAAACAGTGATAAAAAATAGTCGTTGGGAAAGCGGAGATCACAAAAATACAGGTCATCGGACTGGTGACGCAAGCAGAGGGGAGGATAAAGTTTGTTATCCTTTTCCTTCCAGTCCGTACGGCGAAAAGTGCGCGCACCGGGTTGCGAAGAAGCAACACCGTCGCATATATTCTACCTTTCGATGCATGCTTGGGCTTAGCGGCGATATGGGATTATTTGCCCTTCTCCATTAAATCAAAATTGGAATTGAATCAGAGATTAATTAATCCCTTAATCTAGAAGCTTTGGCTCAGTGGCGCAAGCCGCCGCCCGATTAAAAGCGTTCAGCCGTATCCATCGATCCACTCATCCATGCCCGCACATGCGCAGAACCGTCAAACTTGAGTCGATTTTTAGGCGAACTTTGCGCTAAACATTCAAAAGCGCCGAACCATGTCGAACTTGAACCTCAACAGTTACGCGGCATCGTTATGAGACGCTGCAAGGCGCGGTCGCAGCAATGCGGATGCAATCTACGAAGCGCCTCGCGGATGCACCGGTGACAGCGTTACTAGATAACCTCAGTTGTGGAACTCCCTAGGAGGAGGGTACCCCCCTTCACTTACTTCAGTTCGACTCCCGTCGTTCGAAGCGCCATCTAGATTTTCGTTTCATAACTGTGCGTTCCATAGAGCAAAGCTGAAACGACATCTAGACGCAGTACTCGAAACGTACGGATTCCATAGAATACACGGCAGTTACCATAGACAGTTCCACTATGAAGAGCGGCGAGAGAAAAAATGCCCTCAACCTCTCACCCCGCGCGTCGCCTGTTCCGCCGAGTGGGCTGTGCCTAACATCCGGCTGGCGTTCAGACTCGGTTTAAAATCGCGTCATTTTTCGGAAAAATCAAGCGCAGACGCGCGGATTTTGATATGCAAGTTATATCGTGTAATATTGTATGCTCGATAAAAAGACTAACCGGGTCTAATGGCGATGTTACCTGCGTGCGAATAAAAAAAAAGAGGAAAAACTTTGTCAGAGTGGCCCGTCGCTCCGGCACAAAGTAGATCCGTTTGCTGTAGCTATTTTACTATACGAAGTTCTTACTGGTGTAGGCCTTTAGCAACAATGAGAGGGAAGTCTGGAATAATAAATAAAAACGTGCTCTTCTGGCGCAACAGACGCACTGGTTGAGGTGCCGGCTGACTCAACTGCTATTGAAGTAACGGATAAAGATACGCTAGTTGATCATTTACTGAAATAAAACAACAGAGCGCTAAAGGCTGATTTTGAGTAGCCATAAATAACCTAAGGACGCGAACACTTCATAACGGCAGCCACGAGCGAGAGTTCGATGTTCGGTACAGCCCGCCGGTACAGCCCAAAGATGGAGAACGGCAACCTCTCGGGTCGTCGTCTGCTATTCGCGACTCCAACTAACTATAGGTGGCGCCACTCATTTTCCAAGATGGCGGGTTTAGTGAGGGTCAGAGATGCGTGCCGCTGTTGAGCCTGTCTAGTGTGCTGGCTTCATTGAGCGACATAAATTATTTCTGGTAATACGAGGAAGCTAGGGGGTTATGAGCGCAGGTCACCTCTTTAACCTGAAAACAAGAACGGTGTTTAGCGTATTATTTACGGAAGGATGCGCGTTTTAATTCTGGAGCGAAACCGAAACTTACCTCTATTTTGGATTTAATTTCTCGGTATAGGTCTTAATTTCGGATTCTTTCATGACTCAAGATGTGTCTCAGATCGTAATTATTTACTTAGAAAAGTTGTTCGCGGAAACTTTATTTTGTGACATACATGTTCGATCCAGGCTGATATTTGTAGTTGATGAAAAAAATCAGTGCTGATATTTGTGCGTTCTCGCTGCCTTTTTCTCGCTCAGATAATTGTCATAGGAAATAATGAACTGCGGGCCTTTTAATGGTTTTTTGGGTATTTAGATGATTAATTGGTTTAACATTATCCCAGCACAAGAATAAGAGAATAATTCTAATTTTTACAATATGTCCACGAAACTTATAAATTAATAAACGCTGCTCTCACTGCAACAACAGAAAGACGGAATCCGAGTCAGACAGCTGAAGTGTGTGTGTGTTTTTTATAGCACCGCGTGACGCGTAGGACTTCATATTACATCCAGTGTTTGACTGTTTGTCTATCTTGATAACGATGTCAGAGTTTTTCATATGCTAAAAAGAAAACAAAAACCTGTCTGGAAAGACTATTATGGTTAAATAGCGTATTCTCGTGATCTTGGCGTTAATTGGAGGCATACATTGCCGCGATTTGTATTAATAATAATAATATTAAAATTCACATATTTGAATAAGTATTTTTTCAAGCTCCAACATAATTCGTTGCTTATGATCTAATTTTAAACGCGCGAAGAACTATGACAATGAAAAGTGTGCTAATTATCATCACTGGTGCCAACTGCAGCATTTTTAATTGCCAATAAAATAAAAATAGTATAAAATCAATGAAAACATTCTAGCTAATGTGAGAAATCCATGTAAAATTACATTAATTGTGGGTAAAGTATATTGTGCTATCAAAGTCGCGACCTTTGACAATCGGCGAAACGTCCAAAGTCGCCGCCAATATACTTCCAAACCAAATGCCCAAAAATAAAAAACAAAAATTTTTTTAATTATTAGTTTTTTTATAACATTTATTTACTTTTGTATTTGCTCGCCGTCGTTTTGCCAATCTCAGCCTTTCCAGTTCGAAGGAACATCTACCTGCTTGCACGTCTGCTCACTGCAGCACGTTTCGTTGGCGTTGGAAGCCGGTGAAACAGTAGTGAGTTTTAATATTGCGTATACGAGCGAACTCAAGCCCTGTGTGTTTGCGTTAGCTTTGCGTGTTCCACACTGCGCGTGCGCGGAGCCCAAAATTGCGGTCTTGGATGGCGCATGGCGATGAGGCGCACGCACAACGTGGGGCACGCAACTCTAACGCAAACGCACACCGCTTGCGTTTGCTTCTATGCGCAATACTAAAACTCTTCAGTAAGGTACAATCCCATACCGGCTGCAGCACTACGTTGGGACAGTGATTAGTGTTGTTTGCATTCGGAAACGACATTTCGCGAGCCATGATCGCGAGCAGTTCCGCCATGCCCGCTGAGCAGGAGAATCGGGGGACCCTCACTAGAGCGCTTCCCGTTTCCGCCGCGGGAGGGCGAGCGTCGAGCTGGAGACGCGAATAGCCCATTCCATTTAGTGCTTTCAGGGCGGCACCATTTTGTTCGACCGCAGCGCCCTCTCAACACATCCGGGAAGTTCAGCAGGTTCGGCGGGGTAAAACGAGAGAGAGGGCACGCGCCCGACTCCGCTAGTAAACGACAAACCGGGAGGTTGCCGTTCTCCATCTTTGGGCTGTACCGGCGGGCTGTACCGAACATCGAACTCTCGCTCGTGGCTGCCGTAATGAAGTGGTTCGCGTTCTTAGATTATTTATGGCTACTCCAAAATCAGCCTTTAGCGCTCGGTTGTTTTATTTCAGTATATTATCAACTAGCGTATCTTTGTTCCGCTACTTCAATAGCAGTGGAGTCAGCCGGCACCTCAACCAGTGCGTCTGTTGCGCCAGAAGAGCACGTTTTTATTTATTATTCCAGACTTCCCTCTCATTGTCGCTAAAGGCCTACAGCAGTAAGAACTTCGTATAGTAAAATAGCTACAGCAAACGGATCTACTTTGTGCCGGAGCGACGGGCCACTCTGACAAAGTTTTTCCTTTTTTTTTTATTCGCACGCAGGTAACATCGCAATTAGACCCGGTTAGTCTTTTTTATCGAGCATAGAATATTACACGATATAACTTCGCCAGTCAACTTTCCGCAGGGAGGGGCCGGTCGGTCAGGATGGTGACGACCGATGATGGTGTTCGCCGATGAAAGTCCTCCGGGGAAGTCGAATAAGAAAAAACAAAAACTAAAAGTTGTTCGATCCCGCTGGACACATTACGACGTTCGTTGGTTTACGATGGCCAGTCTGGCCACGTTTATTTCAAAACAAGACGACAACAAGTCAACTGTAATTTACAATACAAAACTCCCAAAATTACACCCCATACTTCAGCCAGAGTCTCAACAGCCGAATCTTCCCGATCTCAAAAGCCGAATCCCCGAAAATCCTATCGGCAGCCCTTTTCTAGACTCCTAGGGGCCTCCTTTCTCTCCAAAAACGGACCAATCACTTCAAATTTAGCCATTGTCACGTGGTACACTCTTACCCAATGATCAGCGAGCTGTCAACGTGACCCCCCTCCGACACTTCAACGGTCAAACCCAAATTCCTTGTAGAGTCACCACATGCTTCCGCTGCCGCCTAGTTGGCGCCACACAGTTAAGTTATTGCGTCGATTAAAAGCGAAGTTTCTACACTAAGCGACGAAATACGCCGGGCACAAGCACACCCGCTTAAAAGCCACAAGCGCGGACAGAAGCCCAAGACAGTCGGAGGGCCCACGTGACGAAGACGGTAATCTACACCGACGCAAGGGAAACACTTCGGGAGCTCTGCCACCCAGACACACGCAACCCGACAGTTGAGAAAATCCGAACCTGTATCCGTTCCACGCAAGCTCACCAAACAGTTACGATCGCGTGGATTCCCGGCCACGCCAACATCCCGGGAAACGAGCGGGCGGACGAGGCCGCAAGGGCGCAGCTACACGCCGTTAATTTTCCCTCAACAGGCCTCATCCCTCCGCCCGTCCATCAAGAACAGGAAACAGACCTTCTCGAGATTAAACGAGAGGAGCGACTCGCTCGAAAAGCCCGGCTATCCGCACTCCTGCCTGCGGACCCTCACCCGATCCCGCGGGGGTTTTCCCCGGTGGGAGCGGGTGGCACTCAGACGGCTGCAAACCATGACCCTAATGACACCGGCTTTGCGAGCCCGCTTCTACAAGCCCACCAACCCCGCGGATCCCGGCCCGGACCCAAACTGCCAGCACTGCGGGGTCCCGGCGACGTGTTCTCACTTAATATGGGACTGCCTCGGGGCCTCGCGAGAACGCGTGGAAGTGCTTGCGACATTGCCACCCGAACTCCAGCCAACTACGTACAGTGAATGGACAAGACCAACCACCGCAGTGCTCAGTGACGCAAAGAAACTGTATTCATCCCTCATCGCATTCCTCCGGTCCTCCGGGATTGAGAGGCTCATTTAACCGTCGTCCCCCCACCCCGCTCTCCCCTTTCCCTCACCCTCATTTAACCATCGTCACCCCACCTCACTCTCCCTTCTTCCCACCCTCCACACACAAGTGAGGCCCCCGAGCCAGGCGTGTGGATCAAAATAAAATACGTTTGAAAGAAAGAAAGAAGTCCAAGACACGTGTGTTCCGGCGCCCCAAACTGAAACCCAATCCGTTTGTTAACGACCGGGGTCCGACTCTTCCCCACCGAGCCCCGCGTGCTGGAAGCCCCTGCGGGCGACAGAACAAGACGCACTCCCCGTTCATGCTCCCACCCCCTGCCGCGGGCCTGCGAGCAAACGCCCAAAAATGGGGACACAAACATAGGCAGATAAAAAAAAAAAACAATGCAGACGCCACTGTAGAAAAATTGACTTTTCTAAAACAAATCTTACTTATTTCATACCAAAATGCTTCGTTACTTAACAACTTGCATATCAAAATCTGCGCATCTGCGCTTGAAATTTCCAAGATGTCGCGATTTTAAACCGAGTTTGAACGTCAGCCGGATGTTAGGTACAGCCCACCCGGCAGAGCAGACGATGCGCGGGGTGAGAAGGCGAGGGCATTTTGTCGCTCTCCGCTCTTCCTAGTGTAACCATCTATAGCACTTTAATAGTGGTTTTTTTCTTGGTTTTTTGGGGGGGGGCAGCATTTGTTTTTGTAGAGATATGCAATATGACACGTGGCAAAAAAAACTGTGTAAAGAACTTTTCTGTACCCATGCATATTTTTTTTTGGGGGGGGGGGGGCGGTGCTCAGTTTTCTCTTGAAATTGCCGCGCATACGATCTGGCAGAGAAATGCCTCTGCGCCTACAAGATTATCTTACTTTCCAAATTTAAATATTTTAAATGTTCCCACGTTTTTATGGTGACTGAAAAAAAAACACTTGCCTTCGGAGTCCCCCCGTGACATCTCGCTTTCTTCGCCTGCAAAACCAATAGAACGGTAATTTGAAAATTCACCCTGAAAGTTAATTAAATTAAAACAAATATAACTTCGTAAGAAAAGCTGATGAATTTCATCTGTACTAAAGCACGCTGATGCTAAGAAAATCTAGTAAAAAACCCACGCCTCTTCTTTAGATCTGCCCCCATTTTTGCTGGCCACTGACATCCTCAACATCGATTCCTCCTATTATTGTCTCAAACGCTCTAAAAGAAAAAAAAACAATATTGCAAAAATGAAACAAAAACGTTTGACGCGTGACACCACGAATTGAATATCCACGCCCTCCTCCCCCAGGCCACACTCATACTCCTGTCTCTTTTTTTTTCTTTTTCTTTTGCGAGGAATTGTGAAGCAAAGGAATTTTTAACAAATTTAGAGATGTCGTGAGTTGCACCTATCCAACAATTATTAATGGCAATGCAAAAGTCGTTTTTACGACGATTTTAAGCGCACTACGTCGTTGTCTTCAGAATTCAAAAAAAAATCAGAGCCCGAAGTCTTAGTGACGAGGTATAGGCGGCCGCCTGATGATTTTCTTCTTGCTCTTGAAAATGAGCACATAAAAATTATTATTCATAATATTATTAAGGTTGCGCCCGGCGACTGTACTCAAAGCGTTGAGAGAGACATGGTGACAATGGAAAAGCCAATAACTACACGGGCAATTTTTTCTTTCTTGGTGTGGATTTTGAGAGAGGATTGCCGAACGGTTAAAATGCTTGGGTTATTCCCAGTGTTGGACAAAATACTCGATAAAAGTATTTAAGTTAAGTTACTAAATACCTGCTTCATATAGTATTTAAAATACTACTCAAGTTACTTTCACTGTAAAGTATCTTGAGTAGGATAAAAATACTTAGAAATGTAATTCAATTACTTTTGAAGGTACTTTCACATTGCATAGTTTGTATCGGCGTCAGGGACAACAACAATTATACAGTTGCGCAAGTCTGGCTTACCCGAATGGTTTATTTCCGCAAAACAACACAAAACAGAAAAAGAAATCGTAAGGCTATTTCATGCAGTTCAACTATAAGGAGCAGGGCATTGTCACGAATGACCAATGATGAGGCGGCGACTAACTGAAGAAATTAAACGTTTAATGGGGCGAACTTGTGCCCAAAACAAAATAGAGAAAGGCTAGCGTCGCAGGCGTCGATGTCGGCGAAACAGCAGGGTCGAGCGCTGGGACGAAACTGACACCGAACGAAAAAAAGAAAAAATTGCGACGCTGTGGCATATCATTGATAATGTAAAAACTTCTATACAGCCTCGATGATGGTACTCCTCAACGGGTGACCGGTTGCTTAGCTGTAGATGAGAAGTTTAGCCAGTGCAGTACAACCGCTAACCGGGGTGTTTTAACGTGCATCACGCAGTAGTGATTACACGAACGCGTGCCGGTGCGAAACTCATCCAGATCGAAAGGGACGGGGGCGGGGGGATCGAACCAAGGAGGTTCCCAGCGCAAGCTTTCGCTACCGCCACGCGGAGCATCTTTTGTACCCGCGTGGGTTTCTGGAACATTCGGCGTAGAACGCTCCTGGCGTAGAATATTCGTAACTCGATCACACGACAAGGTTCTCGAACTTACGAGAATGTCAAGTTGAAAGAATAAATAAAAGAAGGTGCCTGGAATCGAACGCGGAGGCTCCGTGCGAGAGCCAAGCGCGGTAACCATTCGGCCTCCCGCTCGCTCGGCGACGCGCGTGGCAATATCACTGATACATGTTACAAAACATTTCTGGGACAGAAATAAAAAGGTCGTTTTAGCTATAGTGACATCGCTGAATATCACGTCCTGCAATCCATATTCCCTATATGTGAATATGGATTGCAGGTAAAAAATGCTGCAGAATATGGATTCAGGTAAGAAATGCTGCACTTAATATAAACGAGCTTGGGATACGGATATGAGTGAATTGATAAGAAAGAGAACCCACATAAAAGCCATCGGCAGTGGTCGCACCTTCTTCAAGTTGGTTGCGTTCAGAGAGGCACTCAGCGTTGGGCGGCGCTTTGTTGGGATTTTGAGAGATCATCCAGCTTTTAGTTCGTTTCCTGTCCTGTTCTCAACTATACAACAAGCAAAACAAAAATGCCTTTTTTTTTCTCTATCCACTTCTCTGTTGTTTTTTTTTGTGCTATTTTATGACATTCAAGTTTTCATTGTTGTCGTAGGTCGTTCCCCGGTGCGTCGCGCCTCAGTGTGGCATTCAATCCTAACTTCCATAAAACCACCCCTTTTGTTTGAGGATTTTTGGGGGAAACTCTAGGAAAGAAAAAGCGCCTTTGGGAGGGAAGGCGAGGGGAAAAACCTTCATTGTACGAACTTTGGGCTGAAATATTAGTCACAATCGGCAAAAAAGCGATGTTTTTCTTACGAGCTCCATCAAAGGGGTTTCCCAACCAAAGTTACCTTAGCAAATCGGAGCTCGCAACAGGATTTGGTTGCTCGAAAGAATGTTCGCGTTTGCTCGTGCCACGCCCACACCACTTCACACCAAAAAACTCGGAAAATGGCGGAATGTGAAAAATGTATTTGAGATAATGAGTACAACATATGCAGAAATGTATTTAAGATGGAGTATTAAATACTCTCGACCAAATGTATTTGCAAGATACCAAGATACTTCTAAAAGTATTTGAAATACAGTATCTTGAGTTGAGTATTTGAGATAGGCACAAGTTTCCTCACGACGCCCACCAGGGAAATGCTGCTTTTAGAGCGTTTTTATATATAACTTGTGATTCAATTTTTATGAAAATATAATGGCTTGATTTTACCATTTGACTAAAATATGTACGCGGTTTTGTTGTAGCTTAACCTATTTTTCCTAATATTGAAAGTTTCATTCGCAAATATTATAAAAAAATGTAATACAAAAATAAATATTTAAATACAAAAGTCAAGGCCATCTCAGTAAATTGAACAGTCTGGTCGAATCCAATAACGTATGAATGAATGCTCAGTAATGATTTATAGGCATTTAAGACACTTTTAAATTTTCCATTTGCAAAATTATCTAAAGTAAAAAACATGGAGGGCATTTAAAAAAAATCTGGATACCATATTTAACATATTTATACCCCTTATTGCATACCTCGCACATAAACCAAGCAGAGGAAAAAAATTATGACGATTGGATATGCGCAAATAGAGATATGGCTTCCATAAAAGAGCAAAGTGTCTAAATTTTAGTTGATTCGAAAATAATCTCAATTGTAATGCATGGATAAACCCATTTTAGAATGTTTTCAAGTCAATATTTCAAGATTTAAGAGATATATATATATATATATTTTTACAAAAATACTTTATAACACGATGGGAAATGCGTGTCTTTAAAAACGCAATTTCATAAATCTGTTAGAACTTCAGATTAGGCGAGTTGGTTGTTCATGTCGGTCGACGAGTTTGTTCCTTGTGTGTGTGAAAGCGTGAGTGACAGTCTTTTGAGTGCGCTACAACGTCGACCTTCATAAATCTGTGTTGTTGTTTTTGTTTGTTTGTTTTTATTGTTTTGAACTAAAATGTCATGTGTCGACTCGCTGCATGCGGAGAAAAGACACAAGGTCGAGCAACCGTGCCTGTCCCGGGAACACATTTGCGAAAAAACGAACCGAAAATCAGACGGAAATCGGAGGCTGCGAAAATCGTAGCTTGCGATTTTCGGAAGACGAGCCACATGAGGTGGAATGCGCGGCGCGGAAATCGCAATGCACTGCGGTTTTTGTGCTCCGACCTCACGAGGCTGTTCGGTAGTCTGGCGAACTGGCGTCCCATATTTCGCGCCTCTTAAAAACTTCAGCAATTAAAAAGCTCGTTGAATGCTACGCGGGCGTTTGTACCACCACCCTCTGAGACAGACACTGAACTGGTTTCCTCCGAAGGTTGAGATGAGAACGCAGGAATGGCATACGATATTGCCTGTGCTGCTTCCGAAGCTGCGTGAGCCGCCATGTTGCGAGCCGATTGTATCGTGTCGTTCCGTCCTGTTCCGGGCTTTCGCTCACCCAGCTCCTCCGCCCGGAATTCGGAGGCGCCGTGGGAAAATATCTGGCGCTGCGGATCTCTCGAACCACTCCCGATTTTCGGAAAAGGGGAGGAGCAAGGGAGGAGCCTAGCTCCCGTGCGATTTCCGTGTGCGGTTTTCGCACAGAATTCGGCTTTTTTCGCTAATGTGTTCCCGGCTTAATCGCACGATTGGCGGCGTGACAGAGCGCCCGCTCCCGTGACTGCCACAGTAGACGAGGAAGAAATGACGGGACTTTAAACGACACTTCCGGTTTGAGCTGCTCCAACAAGGAAAGGAGAACACTTTTTCGCCCTACCTATGCAGACTTGTACCGTACGCATTACAAGTAATCAAATTACTTGTAATCGATTACTTTCTGGAGTAATTTTGTAATCAGTTGATTACTTTTATTAGGCAGTAATCACAAGAGTAATCTGATTACTTTTTGAAGTAATAAAATTACTTGTAACCGTTACAATTTTTCCACGCCCCCCCCCCCCCCCCCCCGGGGCACACGCCTTTTTTTTTTTATTAAATGACAAAAATAAAATTTGCTTTTTTTTTTCGAACGGAAAAAAAGAAAGATTTTGCGGAGCTGTAGGAAACGAGGTCAATCTCTTTCTATGTGCAGTTTCTGTGGAATGCCCTTTTTTTTTGCTTTTTTTTCAAGTTGGGACTGGGAGTGGGAAGCTTCAGGGAAGCCACAGTGCGTGACAAAGGCCATTCAGGGCGAAGTTTGAGGAAGCAGAATGTAGCTTTGTGAGTCCTTCGTTCAAACCAGAGGTTCAAACTAGCCCCCTCACGCACACACACACAGAAATAAAAAATAAAAAATCCTGCTTAGGGTACCTACTCGCAGCCCAGTAGGATAACCAGAACCGAAGAATGCCTAAAGCGGATGCAAAATATAACAAAAGCAGTTGAAATATTTCCCCATTTCCCCTACGTGGTCTTTGTGACAAGCAATGTTTCGAGTTGAGAAGTGGTCGGGGCGATCTCTTCCGCTAATGGATACTACACATGATCCGTTTCAAATCCTGGAGCTGCTGCTCTTTTGTATAACATGCAAGCTCATCCACATGTGAATAATAAAATGAGCGACGCAAACTTTGAGCGACAACCCTTGCTCAAGCTTAACAAGATCTAGAACCCCCTCCGCTCCCGCTCCTCCCCCCCCCCCCCCCCACACACACACACTGGCGAACGCCCAAATCATTAAACGTCTTCAAACGAATTCTATGCTTGTGTCCGCATTGTGGAGGTGCAACGACCACGAAGAGGGAGCCAGTTTTTCTTCTTCAATACTTGTGCAAATGTGAAATATAGGTTGGAAGTAGTTCATTGTTATGAGCGCTAAAGATGTGTCTTCACAGGTAACCGGACAAAAGCTCACCGGACAAAAGCTCACCGGACAGAAGCTCACCGGACAAAAGCTCACCGGACAAAAGCTCACCCGTTTTTTGACAGACCCGGACAAAAGCTCACCCGTTTTTTGACAGACCCGGGCAAAAGCTCACCTCGATTTCTTTTTTTTTTTGCTACCCGGGCGAAACACGGGCTGAAATAAAGTGCGGACGCGATGGACATTGGACCATTTTTAGGAGAACTTGTACCCCATCCACCATTGAGTTGCGAATTTTTAAAAATACTTTGAAAGAACGGGAGTTGGGCCTTTTGGAAAAGTACAAGACAGATGACCAATTTAGAAAACTGTGCGGGATTTTAGATAGGCTCGCGTTCCTTCCACCACAGCTTGTTCCACAAGAACTAACCACCAGGGAAAAGTCTACCGGTGACATCGGCTACCTGCTGGACTATTTTGATTGCACGTATGTCAACGGCCGCTTCCGTTATGCTTCTGTTCCATCTGCGGCGGCACCCAGAGCGAATTCTTCCCTTCGCCTGACTCTGCGCCGACGACGACCGGAGTTTCCCCGGTACGGTGGAATATGTACGACGCCACTCTTCAAGATAAAGACCGGATGAACAACACCTGCGAAAGATGGAGTACCGGGTTCCAGAAGCTCGTCGGCCACGCCCATCCAAGCGTCTTGAGGCTGATTGAATGCCTACAGCAAAATCAGGCGCTCGTTGCCACGGCATTGACACAAGCCCGGAGAGGTGAGCCCACAGTAAAGCGGGTGCGAAAAACCACTCTGCGCCTGCAGAATCGTCTTAGAAATATTTGCGAGGGCTTGCATGTACATCGAGATCTACCAAGACTGCTGGAGCTAGTAGGGGACTGCATTCGCTTCTAACCAATCGATAAATAAACTTGTTTCTATTAAAATCAACAAACCATGCGCCTGTCAGATTTAATTTATCGTTGCCTTTTTGTGTCGCACGCATGCACCTAAGTTGTCCGCACTCGTGTTAAGACCAACATGAAATTTTCTCGTGGTGAGCTTTTGTCCGGGTCTGTGAAAAAATGGGTGAGCTTTTGTCCGGGTCTGTGAAAAAATGGGTTGTCATTAATTATGGCGGGGAGTTCATAATCTGGGTTCCAGACTTTTATCTCGAAGTAAATACACCGTTCAATTAAATCTTATTTATGTTTAGGATGATGCTAGGGAGAGGCAAGGAGCGCGTGGTGGTCGACAAGCACTCAGAAGTCCCTGCCGTTCACACCTTGCCAGGGACTGCACCAGGATTTGACTTGTCGTTGCGTCGCGAGTTGTGATCTTAGCTACTTATGATCAGTTTTGAATGACAAGTTCGACGTTATGCGTAAAAGGCGCAGAGGAAACTTGCGACCATTGCATTTCTAAATAAACACCGCCGTGGTTAATAGTCAGAAATTATTCGTATGTCCATCGATGAAAGCAGAGTTAATCCCTTTTGAGACGTCATAATGAGTGTTTTCGCCAATCGTGAAAGGCCGACCACAAGCTTTGATGTGGACACTCGGCGAAAAAGTCGGCGAGGGATTCTACCGCCGTGATTGGCAGGCGCCAAGGTCAAGCGCGGCGCTGACCAATCTGGCCCCCGGATTCCTCGCCGACTTTTTCGTCAAGCGTCCGCACTAGAGCCCCAGAACGACGCTTTTGGTTGCGCGCGTTTCCAACGCACGGCATGGTACATGACGTTATTGCAGCATGCTGGTAGTCATTCTTACTGTTTTCTTGTCAAGAAGAAAAAAATTACTAGGACACCTAAGCATTTCATGAGTCGTGACTGCGAAAGCATGTATGCCGTTCTTCCGCTCCCGTTAGTTGCGTCTGCGGCGTACTGGCGTGGACGGCCACGTTTTGCAACTGCCGAGCTAGGGACCGTCGGCCAAGCGCGCGCTCTCGTGAAGTGGCCGCGCCGCGCTGCGCTCGGCCGTGCAGCCTCTTCGGAGTTTGCCCGTGCGGACACTGCGGCCAGGCCCGCTCCTCTTACCGGCGGCCGGGCCGCTGCGTGCGCTGCGCCGCCATGGAACGGGCTTTTCTGGTGGCGTTCCTTGGAACTACGGCGCGCGCCAGCCAGTAGGAGCCTATACATCGGATTTCTGCTACAGACGACAGGCTTCGCTCCATTGGGACAGGGGAGTTCAGGTGCCATTTGGCTCGGCTTTAAAGCTGATGACGTCGGTTCGCTCCATGGAACACTTAATGCTTTCGCATTAAAATATTCGGTGGTGCGACGTTACGCCGCAGAAGATGCGCGCTCAGCAACGAGGCCACCAGAATGGCAGCTGGTCTGAGGTCAAGTGCGAGCCATGTATTCCGAAAGCGTTGAGTCATATTCTCGAGATCTTCTTGTAAGTGTAAAAGAGACGGCATTATTTCACAACTTCTGAAGAAAAACAAAACGGTTCTAGAAGGTTCGGTCTGAAAGCGTACGTTTACGTTTCACGGATTGACAAGCATCCGTAACCAATGAAACCTAGAAGACAAACCCTGCGCCTTTTCCCGCCAGACGTTGTCACTCCCGCAGCGCCACCTAGCACGCGTCAGCACTGTCGCCAGCGTAAAGGATAGAGGGACTTTACGCCAGCGCGTCTCGCAGCGCCACACGGCGACGCCAAGTGGACTTGTCTGCCGCTTTTGCGGCGACTCTCGTCCAGTGTCAGCGTTTTCGCCGCTTGGTGCGGGTCGGGAATTTACAAACGCGATGACGTCATGAGCCTTGTCTTCTAGGTGGTATGGGTGAGTGGCGTTTGGAAACTTCCGGTTCCTTAGGGAATTCCTTGAAACGGTTGCTTGAAAGCCATGACAGGCTTTCAAGCGAGAGGCTCGTGCCAGCGCTCGTGGTGTGCACGCGCGTTATCTGCCCAAACACCTCAAGCCAATGAATATATAAGAAAAGGTGGATTATTTATACGATGTTAGAAGATGAGCAGCGATGTTCCGATCACCAAGAAAATAAAAGGCGGACTACATTAAAACAAACACAAAAAATCAAACAACAATTTTTTTTAGAAAGAAAAAAATAACGTCTTGGAAATCCAAGTGGCAGCATACATTTAATCGAATCCCTCAGAGAAGCGTGTGTCACCACGGTGAAAGTTTCCGGTATGTTCCTTTCCAAGTTGTTCCGACCAGCTTCAGCGATCTCCGTGCTTCCTGTTATTTATATCCTACTTCCCTTAGCGAAAACTAAGGCGTTTGAAATATACCACATTCTAATTTAAGTGTATTTCATGTACAGTTCATCATTGTAAGTACACAAAAATATATACCGAAAATATACATTTTCTATTTTTTACTTAGTACTAAAATATATTTCTGAAAATCTTTTTAAAATACCTTTATTTAAACTACATTTAAAGTACTCTTCATGCGTTCTGGAATATGTAAATACTAAACTATTATGCAACACAATACCTTTCACATAGATTTCTTAAAATATTAATTTATTTTATGCAAAATATACTCCAGCTCTGATAAGAATGCAGCTATAAAAAATATGTGCAGAATACTCTTAAAATACCTGGAAATCGTAAATACTGATGTGTTATACTCTAAGTATCTTTTGACTGCAATACTTTGGTAGTTTGACTTAAACTACGAAAGTATTGAAAAGCTTACCTATCAGAAGTTCACTTCAAGCAGATGTGGAGTACACTGAAGTGCCTAAATAGAACATTTGCAGCATCGCACTGATAAATCAGCCTAGTTTATGTTATTGTTTCCTTTCTTTCTATCAAGAACACACCTGATGAGTTTCTTGCACACCAATCACAAACGGGGTTCAGGAACTACAACCACAACACTGGCTCATGCTGGAAAGCTTCAGCAAGTGCTGTAAGCAGACATGCTTGGCATGATTGTGTTAGCACAATGTTAGTTCACTGAATGTGTATACTCACCATTGTACGTGATGTGAGTAGTGACTTTGATATAGTGACGTTAACGACCATATTAAATAGTCAACTAGTAAAGAAAAGCAAAAAAACTATTTTAAAGTCAAGAAACTGCCTTCACTCGCTTCGTGCTGAGTGGTGCTATGCAGAGAAGCAATAACATTTCTTCTAGGAGCCGTTTTTGTTAATATTGTTTTAGCGACTGCGCCGAATTATCATTAGTTGTACCATTGCTTTTAAGTACTAGATATTGTCACAAATGACAATTGACGAGGCGATGATGAATGAAGAAACAAAATCTTTAATGGGGCGAACTTGTACCCAAAACAAAACTAGAGAAGGGCTAGCGTCGCAGGCGTCGATGTCGGCGAAAGAGCAGGATCGAGCGCTTGGGCGAGACTGACTGCGGCTCGCCTCGCGGAGCCCTTATGTACTGTACACGCGTGGGCTTCTGGAATAATCGGTGTAGAAGGTTCGGCGTGTAGAACATTCTGACCTCAAACAAGCAACACGGTTCTCGAATTTACCAGAACATTCGAGTCAACGAAAATGCGTCACCGCGGTCAGGAATCGAACCATGTCTTTCTGCGTAGAAGGCACGCGCGATAACTGTTTGGCCACGAGCGCGCTGCCTGCTTGGTCAGCTACGCTCGCGGCAATATCGCCCACGAACGTCAAAACACTGTTTTTCCTTTGACTGACCCCCGGGGAAAATATCGAATACTTGGAACCTTAATAAGTGCAGAGATGGTTACCGGCCAAATGATTACCATTAATATGTAGGCTATATAACGCTCTCGAGCAGTCAACGGGACTGTGGTTCAGGTGTTCAGTGCGTCACGGGGTTTGTGTTTGTGTTTGTGTTCGTTTCTAATGTGTAGTTGTGGGATGTATGTAGTAGTACCTTCAAATATCGCAGGGACACCATTTACCAACAAAATCCAAAATAAAAAAATTGCACCATCTTCCCGAGGGGAACCATGGGGTGATGCAGAGCATCGCGGATCGTAATTAATTTATTCCCTTCTTGACTGATTTCTTTTGGCCGGCCGGATTTGGGATGCGGCGGACGCGAGCGGCCGAGAAACGCTAGCAGACGACAGCCGCAGAGTTGCGGGGAAAGCCCACCCCACTGGAAAGCCCTGGCGTGGCGCTGCGACCCGCGCGCCCAAAACTCTCCTCCTTTCACTCCTCCGGGGGAACGCGCGCAGCGCTCTACTTGAAGGAGAGGAGACTAGAGGAGAGAGTTGCGCATGCGCGCGCGGTGTGAGTGGAAGCGAACGAACGCGAAGTGCACGCAGCTGGTAGAGAGAGAGAGCGGAGAGAGTAACGCGCAGCTGTTGGAGAGAGGGAAGGAGGAGAGTTGCGCATGCGTAGTGTGAGTGCGGACTACGACGCCGACGCCGACGCCGCGGGACATAGACCCGAGCAAGAGATGCGCCGCATTTAAAAATAAAACACGCACCAAAAATTGTGTACCCGGTTTTTAATACACAAATGGCATCTTGAGTGGGAAGGAATTATATTTTTGGCATATCTAAAATTTTTCCTGATTAATATTTATGATATATTTTGAATATCTTACGCGCGTATTTCGAATGTGAACAAAATAATACAGAACGAATACCAAATTAATATGCGTGATCAATATATATTTCAACAATGTTTGAAGTACAGCCTCTTTTTGCTAAGGGTTTTTAAGAGGACGTTCAATATTTCTGCGAGGTCGTGCGGAAATAGGCGCTTTAAAATGAACCGCTGTTCAGGACGTACGTGGTGCCGCATTCGCGTTAATTAGTGTAGCTGTCGTCTCTTCTAATTAAATGTAAACCCGTAAACAAGTGGACGCAAGCACACGACAGTACTCACTCATGATTCCGAGAAAGCGGGGCCGATGGTTCTTGCTCCTTAGCTTGGCTGCCTAAAACAAATATGGAACGTGCGCCCGCTTTGTCAACTTCTTCTGCAGAAAGGCTGATCTAAAAAAAAAATATGGTTCATGTACAGCCCACAACCAACTTGCCCCCTCAAATCGAAGTTCTCTAAATTTCTAAGGACTCGCTTTGCCTTGTTGTACCCGAGTCCCACTAGAGCGACAAGCAGAAACAAATGACAGCGACAAGCCTAAAACGAGGGTCTTTGGCGGTTTCGCAGACTTTGTGGAATAAAGGAGGCTATGCTCAAGCACGAGCACCATGCACGCCAGGGTTGAGTGTACTAGCCAGGGTGTCTCTGGCAGGCTTGCAATCAATACATGGTTGCACTGACGTAATTTGGTCCTCCTTTCTGGTGGCTGAACTTCCTCGAGCGTAGCCTTCACTGTGCATATTCTACGAGCAGTACACGAGCGTCGCGAGCGGCGGAAACGAGTGAGCACAGCTTCATTATACTTCGTTTCACTTTATCTGCGAGCGAAGCCAAAGCTAGAAGCGTGAGACCAGCGCTTTGCGTTTCTGCCCAGCTCGCGCGTCGAGCAAAGCCTGAAGGCACGGAGCTTTCGTGCTCGCGCTTCCAGCTTGCCTTCGCTCACATATAAGGTGAAACGAAGTATAACAGCAGGTTTGGCTACCAGGAAGGAGGAAGGAAATGACGTCACGTGCAACCCATGTATCCCTCGTGCTCACTTCACGAGCACCGAACGACTAAACGCCTGCCAAAGGTACTCTCGCGACCGTGCTGCATGTGTTTGAGCAGAGCCTTCTCTAAACTGACAAAGCCTAACAGATCGTCGAGTGACGCGGCCGCCGAAAGTGAAAAGGCAGAGCGGCAGAAATTGGGTTGTGGGGATATTTATACAGCGTGTAGTTGGTCAGCCATTTAAAGTTGCGACGAGTCACTCGCTGTAGATGAGCAATTTGGCCAGTGGAGTACAACTGCTAGCCTGGAGTCTTTAACGTGCACCACGCAGTAGTGATACACGACCGCACGCCGGTACGATGCTCATCCAGATTGAAACGGGCAGGGGTGGGGCTCGGAACCCAAGATCCCTGGGTTCTGCAGCGCGCGCTTTCGCTCCACGCGCGTCGAGCTGGGTGTGCGCTTTAGCCCACTCTGGCCACCGATCACCCTGCAGAGCGGCAGACAAGAGGCATCCCTTAGCGAAAACTAATACGTTTGAAATGTACCACATTTTAATTTGAGTGTATTTGAAGTACAGTTAATAATTGTAAGTCTTGAAAGTAAACATATTCGGCAGAAATCTGCCTGGTTGGGTGAGAGTTGAAGTCCGAAAATGTATCTCCAACCAAAATTTGAAAGCCAACCCGACGTTTCTACACCAACTCGGTTTCTTCTTCAGGGGTGACTGAAGGCACGCGGACACAGCAGCAGCTCCTAACCTCTTAGTCTTCAAACAAGAAAAGAAAGAAAGAGAAAAGGAAAAGAAATTAAAAAAGGAGAAATTAAGAAATTGAGAAGTTTCCTCTTCAGTTTCCCCTTCAGGAAACTGAAGAGGAAACTTCAGGAAGATGAAAGTTCAGGAAGGTGAAGTCAGTTTCCTCTTCAGGAAACTGAAGAGACGACCATCTCCATAACTGAGAAAGTTATTCGTAGGCAATTTTTCAATTTCCTAATTTCTTACTTTTTTGAATTTCTTTTCCTTTTCTTCTTTATTTTCTTCCTGTGTCTTGAAGACGAAGAGCTTCAGGAGCTGCTAGGGTGCCTATACTCCTGCTTTCGCCTCTATGTTGTACCGCAGACGAAGGCTAGAAGCGCGAGCGTCATAGCATTGGCAGCTGCCCGTTAATGCGCGAGAGCTTGTGCTGCCGAGATGTGCCTTAGAGCAAGGAGCTCGCGCTTGTAGCCTTTCCTGCGGTACATCATAAGGTGAAGACAGAGTATACTAGTATACATGTCTGCCTGTCTCAGGGTGAAGACATCCATTGTTGCACTGATTGTGTCAGCGCGTGACGCTCTCGCGCACCCGGTGCGTGACCTGGGCGCTAAAATGGCGTCTATGCATTAGCCAAAGCTACGCGCTCGAGCTGAGTGACACCGGATTGCGCGCACTTCAAAATGCATAAAAAAACGATTGGGCGTAAAAATGGCTGAGATGTCACCACTCAAGCAAAAGCGCGCGCTGGTATGAAGGCACTCTAGGAGCTGCTGCTGTGTCCGCGTGCCTTCAGTCACCCCTGAAGAAGAAACCGAGTTGGTCTTGAAACGTCGGGTTGCCTTTCAAATTTTGGTTGGAGATACATTTTCGGACTTTATAATTGTAAGTACACGAAAAATAGACCGAAAATATACACTTCGTTTTTTTTTTTACTTAGTACTAAAATATACTTCTGAAAATCTTTTTAAAATACTTTTATTTAAACTAAATTTGAAGTTTCATTCACGCGTTCTGAAATATGTAAATACTAAATTAGTAGGCACAAAATACCTTTCACATAGATTTCTTAAAATATTTATTTATTTAATGTAAAATATACTCCAACCCTAATAAAAATGAGCGAGTGAGTGAAAGCGATGTTTATTATATTTTTTGGAAAAATCGACTGTTGCTTGTGCACTCAGTGTGCGTATGTCACTGCCGATAGGGAAGGGGATTGGGTGAAAAAGAAAGGATAGAAAGAGAGAGAGATTAGGTTTGGGGGGGGGGGGGAGTGGGGTGCAGGGGGATGTCTCGGCCGTCGCTCGCATGTCGAGTCGTAGGACGTCCCAAGCTTCAGGACGCAAGGCCTGTCGAAGTTTGTTGTGGAGCCTTCTTAGGGCGAATAGCTAAATATCTTAAAGCTGCGGTGGCTGGTAGTTGTGCTCCAGGGCTAATATCGGCATGAGCTCTCCGTTGAAGGAATGCCGTTTGTTGTCTTGGTAAAACAAGGTGTGTCCGAAATGCAGGTTTCGTAATCAAGAGCTGGAGCGGTTGATTGGGTAGTCGTGCCTTGTTCTTGTGTATTGACCTGCAGGAGGTCTCCTAAAGAATTTCTAGGAGCGCCCTGTCCTTCAGGTAAGTTATTAGTTATTTTAGTGCCATGTCTGTCGCAGCTCGCGTTGCCCGCGGATGCAGAGGTTCCTCCAGGCTAGAGCTAGATAGTCCGAGGTGGGAATAGGCGTTATGGAGGGCAGTGCGCTCGTCATTGTAGTCGGCTCAGTGCAGGAGTAGGTGCTCAGCGTCGGCAGTTTCCCGGCATTTTTGGCAATTGAGGTTGAGATCAGGCCTGAAGCGGCCTATCCACGCTGGTGTGAAAGCGCTTCCGGTCCACAGACGGTGGAGCACCGCGGCAGTGTGGCGGTCTAACCCTTATGGGAGACGGGCTGAGAACCTGCCTGCTTCCACTCTCGGGTCCGGATTCTGTCCTGTGATGGTTCTTCTTGTGGTGTCCTGGAGCGAGGCACGCACGGGCGCCATCCCTAGAAGAGAAGAAGACGACGATGCCAGCTGCAGTGTACAATTACCAGGGACTACCACGTCCAGCATAAATTGCCTTGCTACCTTAATACGAGTACTTATTACTGGCGACGAGACACTGAAGAACCTGCTGCAAAGCCATGGCTCACAAGGTGAGCATTGAGAGGTTCGAATCTACCGCTCCAAATGCTTGGATTGAATACATCGAACGCGTGAACAGCCTCTTCACCATTCACGAGGTAGAAGACCCAGACATACGGCGAGCTGTACTGATTGAAAAATGTGGACCAGCGGCATACTCTGTCATGCGAGACGTTTGTTCGCCGGCGCTACCAGCGGCTACCAACTACGAGACCATCCTCAAACGGATGGAAAATTATTACTGTCCTAAACCACTGAAGACATTACAACGCTTCCGTTTCCACAAGCGGGAACAGCAGAGACCAGGAGACCTTCGCTACATACGTAAGCGCACTCCGTCGGTTGGGCGAAACCTGCGAGTATGGCACTATGCTCAATGAGATGATCTGTGACCAGACTGTTTATGGTGTGAAAGACACCAAAGTACAAGACAAACTTTTGGCTACGAAAAACTTGGATCTGCAAACTGCTGTGGAGCTGGTTACCGCTGCCGAGGCTGCCTAGCAAGGAACACTAGAGCTGCAATCGAGATCGTCGCTGCCCAGAATTCAGCCTTGCAGAAACACAAATGCTGAAACCCCAGGTTTAGACTCCTCGATCGTCAATGCTGTTCAGCGCAGCTCTCCTCGAAGACCTACGCAATCAAGCTCTTGCTTTCGCTGTGGAGGTCAGCACTCACCATCCAAATGTCGGTTTCAAAGCGTCCTTTGTCGCTACTGTAACAAGCTGGGCCATATCGAGAAGGTCTGCATGACCAAAGACAAAGAGCAACGACGACATCCACAAGCAAGGTCGAACGAATGAGTCTCATGCAACACACGCGGTGCAGGAATGTCAAGTCTGAAAACCCACCTCGATTTGAGGTGTATGCGGTGGAAAATAAAACTGTGCCTCCGTACATGGTGATGGTGACTCTCAACGGAGTTCCTCTTTCCATGGAAGTGGACTGTGGAGCTGCCGTATCTATCATCAGTGAGGACACTTACAAGGTGCTAGGAGCAGGGGTACCTCCCGCGTTGACAAAAGATAACCATTTGCTTGAAACCTGGACACAGCAGTACCTAAGCGTACTGGGGAAGATAGAAGTTGACGTAGAATTCAGAGGCCACACCGCTACACTTCCCTTGTTTGTTGCCAGCGGAGGACAGGCTAGCCTTCTCGGGCGCGACTGGTTTGGTAGTCTGGGCATTGATGATCACAGGAGTCAACTCCTTACGCAGCTCCCAGCTGCTTGAACTCTTTCCCGACGTTTTCGCTGGAGACCTAGGAGCCCACAGTGGTGAGCCCATATCAATTCCAATAGCAACGAATGCTACGCCGAAGTTCCTCAAGAGTCGGCTCGTTCCGTTCGCTCTTCGGCCTGCCATTGAAGCGGAGCTAGAAAATCTTGCAAAACAGCAAATACTGGAGCCTGTCAGACATAGTCGGTCGGCTACACCACTCGTGCCAATCATCAAGAAAAATGGCAAGCTGCGTCTTTGCGGTGACTGCCGTAGCACTATTAACCCGTTTGTGATTGCTCAGACTTAACCGCTTCCGACCATCACTGACATTCGATCCACTTTGACTGGAGGCGTCATCTTTACAACACTGGATTTGGCTCAGGCATATCAACAGCTCAGGGTGGATGAAGCGGCTGCTGATCTGATGACCATAAACAGGCATAAGGGGCTGTACCGCGTACGCCGCCGAGCTTTTGGAGTTACTTCTGCGGTCGCGATTTTTCAGCGCTTCATCGACACACTTCTGTCAGGAACCAGAGGTGTAATTCTTTATCTTGATGACATTCTGATTACAGAAAAAACCATCACAGAGCACGATGAACGCTTAAAAGAAGTCCTGCGGCGACTCGCGGAGGCCGGACATCGCTTGCAAAAGGAAAAGTGTGTCTTCTACTCTGCCAGCATCACATACCTAGGCTACAACATAGATTCGAGTGGTTTTCGGCCAACCAAAGAAAAGGTAGAAGCAATCCGCGATGCTCCAACACCACGTAATATCATCGAGTTGCGAGCATTCTTGGGAATTCTAAACTTCTACGGTTGCTTCCTCCGAGACCGCGTCGGAGTATTGGAGCCGCTACATCAACTGCTGTACAGCGGAGGAATGTGGCAGTGGAGCGAGGTCCACAACGAAGCATATTTCCGAGCGAAACAGCTTCTCCAGAGCGACAGCTTACTAGTGCACTACGACGAAGCTCTGCCTCTTTCGCTTGCCTGTGACGCTTCTCCGTATCGGTGTGGGCTCTGTCCTTAGCCACACCATGACAGATGGACGAGAGGCACCTGTGGCCTACTCATCGCGAGCACTAACTTCTACTGAACAAAAATATGCTCAAATAGACAAGGAAGCCCTTGCTATTGTCACGGGGGTCAAGAAATTTCACCAGTTCTTGTATGGGCGTCATTTCTTGATCTACACAGACCACAAGCAATCTACACAGACCTGGGACTGATGCACCACAACAAGCCCATGCCACTAGTCATGTCTCCGCGGATGCTGCGATGGAGCCTGATCTTATCAGCCTATGACTACAAGCTAGTTTATCGTCCGGGAAAAGAGCTCACTAATGCAGATGGCGCGGTTGGAACATTAACGATATATGTGTCGAGCGTTTCAAGAGACATTGAATGTTCACCTCACATCCCCTGTCTGGACACTTTGTCGACGTCCGGCGACGGGAAACAATTTGAACTTCTTTCTGCATCCTCTCCGAGAAATGAGACGTGATGGGTGTACCCCTCGATGGGGCATCGCCCAGCGCTCCGCCGCCGCCAAGACAAGCACCGCCGGCCACCGCTGCGTTTTATGGCCCTTCTGTCGCCGCAATCTCCGTGGAGTGGCGCAGCGTGGGCCACCTAATTGCTCAAAAGGAACGTAACGGATACGCGCTGTCAGAATAAACCGCGTATTTGGTTTTCGGTCAGTTCGCTTTTAACGTTTTCGAAGCTTATGGGCGCAAGATGTCTCCTAACGAGATGGTAGTTTTGTACATAGTGAAAAGTACACAGCGCAAAAGGACGTAAAGGGAAGAGACACAGCGGATAGAACAGAGCGCTGTACTATCCGGTGTGTCTCTTCCCTTTACGTCCTTTTGCGCTGTGTATTTTTCACTATGTACAGCCGATACCAACTAGCCCAACTTTCTACTTTATTATGGTAGTTTTGTTTTTCTCTGATTTACAGTGCTGACAGATATCGGGTTGCGGCGCTTCGTTACTCAGTCATTTGCCATCCTCGAGAATTTTGTCGCAGGAATTGCGGGATTTTCAATCGTTTCGTTTTCTAGAACATAACACGTACTCGAAAGCAGGTTTACCCTTTTCCGAACGCCCACTTTCTACGAAACTCCGCGGGGATAGACCTTCTGCAAAGCATGCGGTGTTTTCCCCTGTGCCGAAAGGAATGCCGGAAGCGGTATGTACTCTTCGCTAACACGTGATTGACGCTGCGAGGGCCAGGAGGAGTGTACAAGGTATAGCGCGCTGTTTATTGGTATTTTATTAATGCATTTCATTCTGTAACCATTGACAAAGTAACGCGTCTCTTGTAGCGCTTCACGTATTAGTCTCGCTCTTTTCCCAACTCCAGAGGAGGAGACTCCGCCGAGCGGCAAAGACGCGACATTTAGAAACAGGGAGCTCGGACCAGTCGAAACGCGAAGCGAAAAGTTCCACGGCCTGGTGTCAAAAATGTGAAACGGCGGAACGGGAATTTATTGCGCACCATTCGTGTCGCGAAGAGCAGTTTTCACGTGAGCTCGGAGCTCCCTGGAACCTGCGACGCCGAGCGATGTCGTTCGCGTGCCGGCGCCCTCTGAATGATTAAGCGAGCCGCGAGGTCGGGCACCTTGCGGCTACTTTCCCGTTTCCAGCCCCAAAGGCCGCGCTTCCCGGCGCCCCTCGAATCCCTCTTGCGCCGTCGAGTCTCGAGAGTGGGAGACAGGTGTACCCTAGATGGGCTAGGGAGCCTAGATTTCAGAGAGGGAAGAACACTATCCAAGAAGAGTGTTTGCAATTCAATGGCGGACGCCTTCTGCGCCAATGGGTTGCAAGTGCGCATGCGTTGTCTCGTCGCGGGGCCAGGGGAAAGCGGGCGGAGAGGAAGAGACAGACGATCACCGCTTCCGTCACCTCCACGAAGCTCGTATTGCAAACGCGACTCACGTGACCTCTGTCATCTGTCATCTGGGCACACGGAGATCGGCACACTCTGTCATCTGGGCACACGGAGATGGGCGCGGAAGTACGCAGACCTGTCCTTTCGTGACCACGTCGCCTTCGTGTGACTCCGTTCGTCCTGGGCTGACAGTGCAGTGGAAGCTACGTGCTCGCCTGACGCCGCTTCCTACGCGTGGGAATAAATAGCAGCGTAATCACAAGGCGAAGGAGACCGACGTACGCCTGGTCCAGCGAGCGCGGAGCTTCCGCCGCACCGTCAGCTTAGGGGTAAAGAAAGATTTACTCCGTGTCACGGTGCGATGACCCGCGGGGAGAGGCTACGAGTTATACCAGCCAATCCAGCGCTGCGAACGTGCAACTAGACTACACTCTGCAGGCGTGGCTCCACATCTCCCTGTGTGGTCACATGACATTCACACCGCATATAATTGGCCCAGTTGGTTCGTAGCGTCCCTTGCGGTCCACCGAAAGCTGAAACGCTCCTCGTGACCTTGGAGGAGGAAAGGGAAATGAAACTGACCTCGCCTTCTCTTAGGCTCCTCTGCCTTTGTTACGTTTTTTGATCGCGAAGATTCTTTCGGCGTTTTTTTGTTCTTTTTTTTCCCCGTCTCTTCGGTAAATTATGGACCCTGACGATGGAAGAAGCGAAGTAGCAGTCTTCGCATGCGAAATCGCGAACACGGATATGCTTTTAGATCGTGTTTCTTTTCAAGGTGTTCGCATGAAAGGTGGAAAGATGAAATCCTTTGCCGGTTCTCTTTATTAGCTTGCCGATCACGGCATATTAAGGAAGGAAAGATGAGATACTCCCCCCCCCCCCCCAACGTTGTACTAGTTCGGCGTTCACTCCGCATGATTAGTTATGTATAACCGTGGGTATCTTTAAATGTAAATATTCTTTTGGCGCCGAAAACCTATTACTTTTTAGTCTTCAATTCGGTACACCTAAGCAAAAAAGAAAAACAAAACAATAAAGACAATAAAACTATTAAAAACATACATGAACATAAATGTTACTTTTGTCGGAAGTATGATTACGAACTCATTCCAATATCTCACTAAAAAGTGGCGCGAAAAGTGTCGACCAAATGTCAACGTAGTGTGCGTCGAGGCTGTTATAAGATGAAAAACAGCCTCAGATAAACAGGGACGAAGAATGGGTAAAGAATACGACAGGACAACGACTGACTCGCAACTGAAGTTCATTGCAATAAACTTCAGTTGCGTGTCAGTCGTTGTCCTGTCTTATGCTTTACCCGTTCTTCGTCCTGTTTATCTGAGGCTGTTTTTCATCCTGTTTAACCGTTACCAACTGGCCAAAATCACCACCCTACTTCTGTTATAAGATCTCAAAATCAGAGAAGGCGGCGAAGTATTATACGCATTGCGAACAAACATTGAGACAAATAAATGTCTTCTAGAATATCAAAATGCATAAAAGTTAACTTTGGTGATATGTGAAGCCTATTAAGTGACACAATACATCATTGACTTCAACCAGTGCCTCCTACATAAGTTACACTATGCCTGTCAGCTTCTCTCCAAGAGGTGTCGAGGCTCGATGCTGCACCTCACAACACGCACGTACGGTTAGGTAGCGCCGCCTGGCGGACGTTCGTTTTTTTTCTATTTTTCTAGCATGTTGTATTTACAATATTATTGAAGATATATCATATATATGTTTTTTAACAACATGTGGAACACTGTTCTGGATGTTACCGCCCTGATTCAGACGAGTTTCGCTGAGACAAAATACGAAACTACAAAACAAGCACGGCCAGGCTTCGCTTTTGCAGCACGATCGCGGAGTACGCTTGGCATAGCTTGGCCGTCTGCTTTGGCGGCAGTTTGGGGCTTTGGCGGTCACCTTGAATCGCGCGGATAGAAATAGTTGGCGCCCGGTCGTGTGCGGGTGAAAAGGTAGGAAAATAAGAAGTAATATTCCCTTGGAAAGCGGCGAGCTGGTCCCGAGCTGTCAGTCAAAAACATTTAGATTTCTTGCTGTCGGTGCTGCTGGGGCGACATCATTGAACCTCCTACGGAAGAGATGGTTGGCTTCACTACACGGCAGGATTGTACGCCTATAGTTGGCTCCAATGCACGGCAGCCACACGTACTATTTGCCCTCTCTCGTCCGCTTGCCAGTGCTCGGAGCTGACAGGCATAGTGTAACTTATATAGGAGGCACTGCTTCAAGCTTGCGCGAAACTTTTAAAATTTGTTTTCCGAACCAGACTTATACCAGACGTTTTCCAAACCAGGCAAATATAAAATAGCCGCACTGAAAAAAAAAAAGAAGTTAATGGAACGGGAGAATGAATTCGAACTATCAAATTTCAGCTTTACTCCTTTCCCTCTAATAATGAGGGTAAGAAAGAAAAAACAATGCAGAGAAGCGTCGCTTGACTAAGCCTTTCCTTTCCGTCAGCAACAGAAGAAAATATTAGACGAAGCGCGAGATGTTCGAAACACATATTTTAACGACCAACATCTTGGTGACAAACTGGCTAGAACAACATGAACAGCACCGCCAAGAATCATACATCCAAATCCTGGGAGCAACGAAGGCTGCTGCATTCTCTGGCATCTTAAGAAACCTAGGGTGTGTTAGCCCCGATCATCTCATTCTCGCTCCGTAGCCAATAAGAGAGTGGCCCATAAGATTGCCGGAGGAAGGATGACGATGCAAGGAGCCTGGACATAATAAGCCCTCTGTTCCTTAGGCTTTCATTCATTCTAGCGGACACTCTCGTCTTATACCCATGTAGCGTTTTCCTTTGAGGTTCTGAAGTTAGTAACGTAGTTCGGTGAATACGTACAAATGTAACGAGTAGAGTGTATTCGGACGTTTCTGGCGTCAGCTTTTCCGGAAGGCCCGATCTAAAGGCTAGGGAAGAGCAATTAAGGAAGATTTACGTCCACATAAGAAATGGGGAATTAACCAAAAGATCGCGCAGGAAGGACGGCCGAATAATAGATGCATGGAACAGCTGATCACGAGAAAGCGCAGGAAAGGGTGGACAGTGCCCAACTCAGGTGGCCCGAGGGAAGTCCCGGGGTCAATTCATTCGACTGCATCAGATTAATCGTGTTTGTGTACACTGTCAGGCGCCTTGCTTGTCTACCGCCCCGTGATGCGATCGGACTATAATCACCGCTCTTACTTTAATCAGTTTAGCCAATGAGACGGGCGAATGGTTTCGCGACCCCAATGGTCATGGCGTCTCAGCACCGAGGCCCACAGTTTTGCTGCCGAAACTTCACTGCCATTGGCTAACGATACAGATCACTGTTATTATTGATTAAACAGCTTCAAAGAAAACTAATAATTGGTGTTCTTAGTGCACCGAGATGCCGCATTCACTCCGGAACGCTCAAGACTATGGACTACAAAGCAGTGCTCGTTGAGTGTCGAAGGATGCATAAAAAGGCGCTCGGCTGTGACGAACAGGGAACAGATACGATGCGCATTAACACGCACGGGATTGGAAGCCACGCCTAAAATATTCGTTTATTGTTGAAACTATTCAGATAGTCCGAAGTCCTCACTATCAATGAAAGCAGATAGATCAATAGATCATATATTCCTTTTGTATTTAGTCCACTTATTTTCTAAGTCTTCGACAAAAGAAATTATACTTCGACAGGTAACGACTCAACAATTGTGTCTTTTTTTCTTCTTATAGATGAATATGATTCTAATTCATTAGTGTTAGGCTGCGTTAGTGTGTGCTATTATAGTCTGCTATCACAATCGCCATTCAGAGATCAGCCGCGCCAACAAAAACAGGAGTAGTCAGAAAATAGATCAAGAGTAGCATTATATAGAAAAAGAGCTTCCATGATAAAGACTGATAAGAAGGCAATAATGTAGCCAAGCGCATTTGAAATACGCTCGTCATATACGTGCGCAAAGGTGTGAAGTACTGATATAGTGAAAATTCTGGTGTAGTAAAAATGTTTCTTATAAAGTAAAAAAAAAAAAAAATCAGAATTTACTATATTGTGGTTTTACTCTTGCTCGAGCTGCAAATGCACGCGAAAGCATATATAATTAAAATAATAACAGCCAGAAAGACCTTAGAGCGTTCAGAACCCTCAAAGCAAAACTGAAAAAAAAACAAAAAAAAACGTTAGAGACCAGTGTATTCATTAGCCACTAATGTATGCCCCCATCTAAAATCAAAAGCGGCTAAATGAAGTTGGCGGTCGTCCATTTCAATTACCAATGTACACATTACCCTCTCAAGCATATTGCAGCCCTCTGGCAAAATTTCGCATCGTTTGAACTCTCCAAACCTTTAGGCACCGCTCCGATCGATAGCAGGGTTCAATCAATATTTGCCTCTGATATTTAATAATCTGAGTGTAACTCGACGACAAGGCTTCGGGTCTCCTCAAAGTAGATTCCAATGACCAACTCACTGTTGATAGACAAGTTTGTCGTAACGCGAAAACTGCGGACACTGCGACACTGCTCCTGCATATGCAGAAGGCTATCTCACCATACGTGTGAGCGAAGCCGAACCTTTACCTGCGCCATCATACTGCCTTGAACTACTCTCGCACCACACAAGCACACCTGTTCAACAGAGCCGTTCGAAGCGCGGAGTTCTTTTATCTTTTGTTACTCTCAAACTTACACTTACACAAGCCTGCCAAATGCTTATAATTTGGGCGTAATACTTTGAAACAGTGGCACCGCACCAAAGGGACGTCCATATTTTCTGTGCCAATCGCGGTGCGAGTACGTTTTGCAGTATATTGAATGACGTTTGTCGTCACCTCAGTCGCACTGACAGCCGCTTGTATATCTATACTGCCACGCGATGCACTTGAAAGACCATAAGAAGTGTGTTAAGTGCGAATGCGCCAATAAATGCAGCCTTAGTGGCAAAGGAGGTGGACGCCTCTCTTTTGCTGAGACTGCATTGTCAATGGGAGCGCGATATATCGCTCGCCCTAGTCATTTTCCAAACTGTCTAAAGGAACATTGATTGATGGTCTTCTAAGCACTTCGCGTACGGCATTCATGCAGTACTTCTGAGAATGCTTGTTTGGTAGTCATACTAGACTTGGCTTCTCTTCTTTTTTGTTTTCCGATAAATTTAGAGATGCTCAGAATGCACCTGAATTTGTCTGATTTCCGATGGATAAAAATCAGTAATAATAATAATAATAGAAGCAACAACAGAACATAACAGTCATCAAAGACTGCGATCGATAACTTGGTGCTCCATCACTCACGAGTGCGAGATCCGCATCTTGGCAGTTTAAAGCTCCACGTTTTACCGGTGAACTAGCTTTTCCCATTATTGCTGTTTTCAGTCTTCATTTCAAGAAGAATGAATTAACCGAGGAACCGAATAAATTTGGGGCTTCCTGCAGGGTTCAATGCATGGCCAGAGTTACCAAATTTCAGCAAAGAAAGTTGATCTGTCGTCCTTTCCGTCTTTCTTTTTTGTTTTGCTTTTGCATAGCGGTTAGATTTTTGTGGAACCAAGACTGATGCATACTATATCTAAAGACGCCCCTCCATTTCTAGGGTCACGTGCGTCCTGCTCGACGAAGCGGATAATCTGAGACTATTCCTGCGCGAGTCTCCGGCGCGCGTGGAATGTTGCCGGACAGGCGTTAGTGGCGTTGGCTCGCCGCTCGGACGCACCTCCGGATCGGTACAGGATGGGAGCAGTCGCATAAGCCACACACAGTAAATTTGTTCCCGTTTATAGCGTCAATTCCGTTATAGTGACGCACACACAGGCGTACGCACAAACGGGTCGAGGGCGCGGGAGTGTTGACAGTAGGGGAGACGGGAGATAAGGGAACGTGCCTCTTGGACAGGCATCCGGATCGGTACGAGGTGAGAGCCTTCATCTAAGCAACGTACATACTATTACATTGCCTAAAACGCGTCTTCGACTTGCGGGTTTAGAGTTTTATATTGCCCATGCCTCGAAAGTGGATTCCAAGTGGCCAACAGAAAACGTCACGGGACCTGGCTGTCTCCTGTCCGATGTCACAATCCTGGTAGTTAATCGTAAAAGTTCTGACAAAAAAAAAAAGAAAAAAAGAGACAAGCGAAAACAACAGCTTCTGTTTTGACTGCCGAAGCTTTCGTCTGCTGGAGAGCCGAATAGCGACCTTCAGGCTGCTGGAAAGCGACCTTCAGTAGAACAGGCGTTCGCCTGTTCTACTCTAGTTTGCTCCCGCCTAGAACCGTGGACCACGCAGACTGGAGACTGCGTGATGAAAGAAATCGGAGAAAACAAAAAGCGGACTTCGATAAGCGTCATTCAGCAAGGTCTCTACCTAGCCTTTCTGCAGGTCAGCGGGTCTGGCTTCCGGAAACAAGCACCGAGGCTAGGGTGGTCCAGGCATCCTCAACCCCAAGGTCCTACTGGGTCGAGAAGGACGACAACCTTCTGCGCAGAAACCGACGCCAACTGGTTGCAATACCAGGGAAACAGCCGGCCAGAACGTCTCAGAGCGCCGGGTTCCTGACAAGCCAACACCGGGGGTCAAGACGGAAGTATTCCGTGGGCTCCATCAGATAATCAAGTTCCCGACATACCAGACGACTCCGGAAAGTCCGGGATGACGCCTGTCCAGAGTCCCCAACGCCAGAGGCCGGTTCCAGCCAACGCGACGCCGCCTCCTCAACAATAGCAGTCTCGCTTCGGTCGTCTAATTAAAACTCCGCAAAGGCTCGGAATTAATGATTAATTGTTTGTATAAGCTAGCCGACTGTAAGAACGCACGTTGTTGTGAAAAGGGAAGATGTAATGTCATGCTGCGGCCGCGCCGCTATCACTCTGATAACGAGACCGCGCCTGTGTTTGTATTCTTTGTTTGGTTCACACGCGTATGTATAAAAGGAACGCTTCTCGAATAAAACGGGCTTTTTTTGCCACCAACAAGACAGTACCCACCTTCGCTGCTGTGCCACTATACCACGATCGTTGCAGGAAACATCATAATACTTATATGATGTCATTAAGAGTACATGAAGGTATCACAAATGACGACGCGGTAAACGCACCAGTCGGAGACGCGCTCGAGGCCCCAATAGTGCTTGGTCAATATCGCAATTCAGTTTTTGTCACAAAAAGGGCAATTGTATTGTAGAGAGTTATTGGAGGTACAAAGAACTGTAGACTCATGAACATTCAAGAGCGAGGGAGAACCTTGAGTGACATATTTTCAGGTATCCTCGAGGTTATGTGCTCTCAATATACTCGAAACACCGATGCATGGATTTTAGCTTCATTAGCCTAGCATCTGACCGGCCGAGCGTGGTTCCGTTCCGCAAGTTGCACGCTGTCTAAGCTACAAGGAAGGGGACCGTCGGTTTCGTCACTGGAAGAGCATAGCCGTCGGAGAGGAAGAAATCGCCTTCCTGATTGGTTGGAATGATTAAAGGTAAACCGATGATTGGATGCAGTAGGCGCTCAAGAACTCCAAAGGACGCTGGAGCAAGGTTTGCAAAACGTGATATGTTTCGAACTTTATCATGTATTTGTTAAACCCCACCTCGAAACATTTCTTGTCAAAGTTTTGTTATACCATAGACATATTTCGCCAGTAGTCGAATCATAGTTGCAATTTTGAAATGGGACATGATACACATAGTCGCACTATGCTTATAGTAACTTTTTGACCGGATCTGTATTTTCATAAGCTGCTAGTTTCAAGTTAACGTAAATCCAGCTAAGCACGCTTTGCATGGCGACAACGGGTCACCCTGATGTATTAGTCCCGTGGAGGCTTGAGTCACGCAACTATAACAATATTGGATATAAAAGAAAAAAAACATAAATGAGGATTTTCTTTGACGAAGTTTCTTTGTAAGTGACAAATAAAGAGCTACACTTGAACACGAACTTTGTACCTTGAACTTTATTACAATAAATTTTACCGAGGACACCGGACAAAAAGCGTCCAATAGGAAACTTGATTAGTTCCGGCGTTTCTGCGCGTCCAGAACACAATGAATTAAAGTAAAACAACACTTTCCACCTTAACCAACATAGCGCACACTGTTTAGTTACTTAATGAATATCAGTGTGGTAGAACGAAGTTGTTAATCAATGTGGTCAGGGTATGAATAATGAATAGAAGTGAATAATGAATACAGAAATTGGGAACGAACGAAAGTTCCTTTCGTCGAATACAGATAATAGATGCGCGTTTTGCTGGGTTTAAAAAAGATTAGACAAAAAATGAATGCACTATACACACTTGAAAATAAATAGAAACTTAGTGAACGATAGTTAGAAACACTGGCAACTTTCACTGAGAAGTAACTAAGCTCGCGCTGCAGAACCCAGAGATCCTGGGTTCAGTCTCCACCCCTGCCCGTTTCGATCTGGATTAGCATTGTACCGGTGTGCGGTCGTGTATCACCACCTTAAAGACCCCAAGCTAGCGGTTGTGCTGCACTGGCTAAATTTCTCATCTACAGCTGGGAGACAAGTCGCCCGTTGAGGCTGACTAATTTCTAGTGTGTATAAACATGCACACACTCCGATTTCCTTCTATTAAGTAACAGGGTGCATATTCCGTCGCGAGGCACTCGGAATAGCAATAATTGTCTTTACTTCTCTCACTTTAACCAATAAAATAGACGAGCAATATCGCGCCTGAATGTCATGCCGTCCTGGTGGCAAAAGGGCGTCCGTCATTTAGTCCCTGAGACTCACTAAATACGTAGAGAACTCAAGTTACGCTTTTGCCCTATAGTATAATGAGAATAGTGGCTTTACCATGCCATGTCACGTCGTCGCGGAAACTTCATACCGAAATCATTTTATTCGAAGATGTTTTATCACAAGAGTTGTTACTCCGGGGACATTTCCTAGCGCGACATGTCATGACACAAGAACGCAGTGCCTAGAATTTTTAAGGTACTCATTTCATCCTGAGACGCTTTACATTAAAAATAAATAAATATCCGAGTATAGAATGCTCCTGGCATGAAGTTCTTTGGGATGAAGCGTCTTGGTTTGAGATATTCTTTAGTATAAAGTGTCCGGGGTAAACTGTACTGGGTTGAAGTGTTTTGTCGTGAAAGGTTTAGTTGATTTCCGTATTATGATATAGCTAATCACAAAACTCAACGTTGAATACTCTAAGACAGTGTAAATAATTTGAAGTTCTTACAAATAGTATGCCAAACATACTTTTAATGTGTACCAACACCTTACTTGCGAAGCTGGATCTACGTGCGAACAGCACCGTTAAAATTAAAAAAAGTATAATAAAATTGTATTCGGTTTTGGTATATGTTAGGCGAACTTTGTGCTTCATGAACGTAGAAAATAAGTACTTTTAGAATATGGTTTTTCTCTAAGTGTAGTAGTGTACGCAGTGGAACAAGAATAAACCTGATTGTGGCAGTTAGGTTTGTACTTCATTCCACCTTATATGTGTACAAAGGTGCAATCTGGTGGGGTTGTGAATTTGTTGTGTGAAACCAATGACTATTTTTTAAAGATAAACAACGTTTATAATTAGCGAAGTATTGTGTGGTATTTACATCTGTATGGGATAGAAGTTCAGCTTGATGGACACTGGGTTGGGTTTCAAAGCGGTACCTGTAATCAATTTTGACTTGCATATAATGTAAATGTTTATTTCAATGTGAATATTTAAAAAAAAATGATTGGATTGGAAAAAATAATTAAAAAACGTACGTTTAACAAGTCTAAATTATCAAGGTTTCCCGAGAACTAGGGCACGGTTAAAGGTACATTTTTATTTGGAATTTAATATCAGTCTCAATTGTTCACCAGGCAGTTAAAATAAAGTTGCACCTTTAATTATTAGGGATCTGCCATGATAAGAGAATCAGGTCTCCTGATTACTTTAAATTAGTCTGACACCTGTGTCTACATGAAGATATACGAACACCAGAGAGGTTACTTTTTTGGTGTTCCCCAAGGGTACATATACTCGAGGAAGATGAGGAACGCCAGAGAGTTACCCTCTCTGTTGTTCCTCAAGGGTCCGTACTTGGACCGATTATTTTTAGTGTCTCATAAACAACCTCAGCTCATCTGTTATTCACTCAGAAATTTTGCAATATGCCGATGATATCGAAATATTTAGGTAGATAATATTTATTCATTTATTTATTTATCTAATATCCAATCAAAGCGCCCCTTCGGGCATTGCATGAGGGGGAGTCACAAAGCTGGAGACAATACAATACATAATAACACATACGATACATAAGCGATAGGAAATCAGCAAACGTATAAAACGATTAATTATTATAATAGTATACACATGTGTAGCGATAACAAAGAACAACAAACAAACAAATATTTCGCACACAATATTCATTCCGGAATAATGTGAAAGAATATTTCACATGACCATTTGAAATTTGCTTTTTCTGCAAGTTCAACTACACACTGAGTTAAAGAGTTCCATTCTGAAATGGCAAGCTGTAACGGGGAGTTGCGAAATTGGTTAGTTCTACAATGAAGTAAACGAAATTTGTGAGCATGATCATGTCTATCAAAAATTCGATGGGCTCGAAGTAATAAACGTTCTTTCAGAGAAACATTATAGTAATTCATGTCGTAAAGGGACGTGAGACGGGAAACCGTCCGCCTGGTTTCTAATAGAGGTAAATATGCTCTTTGCTTCAGTGCCGACTCGTGTGAGGTGAATAGTCATGAAAAATGAAGCGCACTCCATTGTTTTGAACGTTCTCTAATTTAGCTTTCAGATAATCCCGATGAGGAGACCATATGATGCTAACATACTCCAATTGCGACCTGACAAAAAATTTAAAATGTAGCCGACGAGTTTCAGAAGGTGCTAAAAACAGTTTGCGTCCAATAAACCCCAAGGAAAGGCCTGCCTTGCCCAAAACTTAGTTAATATGATACTGTCAAAAAAGAGTAACGGAAATAAAACCGTTCAGGTACTTATATTTATTTCCTTTTTCAATAGGGACATCATTGATTGTGTAGTTGTAATTGATTATAGTTTCCTTTGTTGACACAGTCATACATTTGGTTTTATTAATGTTGATACGCATCTGCCCCTTATTACACCATGAAACAATTGAGTTAAAATCATCTTGCACAGTATAAGCGTCGTCAGTTTTAGCTGTCTTTCTATACAACGCGCAATCGTCCGCGAAAAGTCTTATCGAAGAACAAATGTTCGCGGGGAGGTCATTTCTATATAAAAGAAAAAGAAGGGGTCCTAACACAGAGCCCTGCGGTACGCCCGACTTAACCTCTGTGCTGTTTGATAAGTGATCAGAAATTGAAACCGATTGCAGTGTATTTGTAAGAAATTCTCTAATCCAAAGTATGATTGAGAGGTCCATCATCAGATTTTCAAGATTATGTATTAACCGCTTGTGGGCCACACGTCAAAGGCTTTGGAAAGGTCTAAAAATATCATACCAGCCTGTTTAAGCGAAGGGACATTTCCAGAAAGATGAGTTACTAGTTCAAAAAGTTGGGTTTCGCATGACTTGCCCGTGCGGAAGCCATGTTGACGATCGAAAATAATGTTATTCTTCAAGACGAAATTGATTATATGAGTACATCGTCTACACGTTAACACGGGATGTTTGTCAATGATATGGGTCGGTAGTTATTTAAACATGACGCATCACCTGACATATGGACAGGAATTAACCTGGCATGTTTGCACTCACTCTGCAAACAACCTTCATCAAGAGACTTAGATACAACAAAGCTAAAATATCACTTGAGTAGGGTTGTGAAAGTTCTAACAATTTAGAATAATGCCCTCTATTCCTAGTGATGAACGATAAGGAGGACTCCGATAACTTTGCTAACACAACGTGAAGATATAGTGATATTATCTAAGAAAGCGCGATCATAAGTGAATTCACAAGTAGGTAAGGGAACGATTATTTAGTGAAGGCTTCACTGAAAAAGTTATTAAAGTTGTTAGCAGTTTCAAGATTGGAACACAGATTTCCTTCGGAACCCGTGAAGCCACCAAGAGCATGACTTGACTTCGGCGACTTTATACAACTCCAAAGTTTGTGGGGAATATACTTCAAAAAATCTTTTAAGTCTTCTCAGTAAAATGTTGATTTAGCCATTTTTATTTCAAAAGTTCATATCGATGAATGCAGATTATACAAATCCCAGGACATATCATCGTTCCTTTCCATAGATTTTGTGTACAAACGTTTCTTTCTGTTTAGAAGAGAGTAAATTTTTTGTTATTGGAAAACCACGGACGGTGAGGGTTGTTCGGAGTATAGATTTTTAGATCAAAGGAGCTAAGAATAGAATTAACCGGATCTTTGAAAGCAGTCCAGTTTGTTCGACAGACCCTAAGTGGAAAGACTGCTCAAACTCGCCCGAAAAGATGACCATGGCTAACCCTATTTCGGCGGTCTTTGCCTTAGAATAGTCGTAGATTTCCTTGAACAGATTACGGGGGTGCTGAGTTACTGTGTGAAGGTCTGTGTGAAACTTATGGATGATGGAAAATCAGTACGTGACTGGTGTTGTCTGAACATGTTGGCGCCTAATCCTACTAAGACTTGTTATGTCTTTACTTAGGAAACAGTAGCCTATTAATTTTTGTTTGGAACTTGGCAATGCCCCGTTGCAAAGAGCCGGGTGCTCCCGTTATGAAGGAGTTCACATGGACTCTCCTCTGTCATACAGTACATATTTCAATAGCATTGCCAATGCCTCCTTCTGTGCGTCGGGTTTCATTTCTAGAATTACACGTGAGCTTTCCATGTCAGCCTGCATAATGCGCTTATACATTTCATTAATTAGGTAGAAGCTGGTGTTTCCTCCGTCGTATGCAATTCTATCGAGCGCACGCACCAATAGACGATTAAAAATGTCCGGGAGTGTTTCTCTCAAATTGTTTAGGATCGCTACATGGGTCGCACAGCTTACTTTGAATATAGAAGACTTTTGGAACGAAGTATTTGTAATACCTTGGGTGCAAGACGACGACAGAGATTATATATTTTTGTTTAAATGCCTTCACGGAGTGATTGATTGCCCTGATCTAACTTCAGCGATTAATATTAATGTACCGATACAATGTTTGCGTATTTCTTTTACATTGAATGTTAATAAAATTTGTCAAACTTGCTCCCAAACACGGATTTAGAACTTGTATAATACCACCGACGCTCCATGTATTGACGTTTTTAATCCAACTTTTGTCGCGTTCAAGTTTTTCCTTAAAAACTCTAGAACTCATTTTCATTCTTTTTGCTATATGTATATTGCGCAATGTTACAAAGACGAAAGCTGTTCACGAACAGAAAAAATAAACAAATAAATGAATAACAGAAAAGAGCTTCTTACTATATTAGGCCTAACGAAACACGTCAGGATGTTCATCGAGTGTCTTCGTGCACAGCTATATCTCCAAATATGCATAACATTCCTTTGTAGACAAAGACTGGACGTCCGGATTAATGCTTTCTTTAGCACATTAAAATACATTAAATAAAAGCTACTAGCGAGCGGATCTTTAAAATTTAAGCACCTAAAAAAACAAGCATTCAAAACTTGGATTGCATTCATTAAAGGAAGTGCTTTTACGGATGGCTTAATTTTTTCGATACCACCGGTAAATGAGCGATATGAGATTTATAAAAATGTGTTTTCCCATTAGAGCCTGAATTTGCGTATATCGATTATAGACACAGAAGCGAGTATAATGCTCAGCCCCTTGACTTTAATGGTGTCTCTCGTGTTTTGGATGATGATATTTTAATGCAACATCTCAATGCTGAGACACTAATGTGAATCGGTAAAACGCACTTAAGCATCCTCACCCTCTATAATTTTATCCAAAAGAAATGGCAGCTGCTAAAGAAAAAAATAGGCGGCTGTCGTCATCAGTGCTGTATTTCGCCTTTTTAATTTAATATTGCTTTAAAATTCTTTTTTTAAAACTAGTTGTGCGATGGCGGTTCGGCTTTGGTATATGCATAATTCATTGGAACAAAATAAAATAAGCTCATGATATAGACAACCCTTCCTAAAAAAGGTAGGTATCGTAAATATTTATTGTTTGTTCCGATATGTGTTTCATACAATTGTAACCGTCTCAAAATTAAGATTTTTGAAGCCTCGAAATTTCAGTCGACGTTTTTATCAAAGATCATCTTGAGTTGGACCTCGTGGAAGCTGTGGACTTTTTAGGGCTTCTAGGAAGTGTTTTGTTTTACTTTATTTCGAATAGATTTTGTTAAAATTTTCAAATGTGCTATTTACTTCCAAGTACAGGGCGCGTTTTTTTCCTAAGAGTGAAAACATTTAAAAGACTCTGGGAGGAAATATATTTCTGCAGTTATCGTTATCGACCGCGGTGCACACCGGGACACGAGTATAAAGAGACATTTAGTGACTTAAAATTAATTTCGCTAACTAATTTTTTAACTCTTCCTTTCAGCTGGCATATCTCAATTTGAGATTTGCAGCCCGTCGTTAATATAGGCCAAGTCAGATTATATAGGCCACATCGGATGAGTTCTGTCGTCCTAACTTTGCACTTCCTCTTCTCGCCTTTTTCCTTTTTCCGCTCTTCTCAGATACTTTTCCTTTCCTTGATTTTCCCGCCTTTCATCGGAAGTTCGCGTTTGGAATTCTTAGATGTCCCTCGCTAGTTGAAAGACGTGGTTACGTTGTCTTGGTCCTGTATGTTTATTCTTTCTTTAATCTTGACCCGCACCAACACGCTCTACGTCCATCATTTCAAGCAATAGATTTTATAAATATATTTTACATTTTAAAATGTTTTTTTTTCGTTTTTAACATCTTTAAAATCACCCTGTATACAGACTATGCACATAGTGTATATATGTATATATATATATATATATATATATATATATATATATATATATACAAGTTCCTTACCGCCCGGACAATGCTTTTAAAATTGTATTTTCAAAAACCGATAGAGGCGGAGGGTTTCAACTTTGGCAATCTCTTTTTCAGCAGCCTCGAGGTGATGACGAAACTTTCACTTGTTTTAAAAGGTGTAGCGTAAAGGCGCGAAAAGAAATGAACACGTCACACAGAATAAAAAGACGTGAATATAACAGAGGATGACGGGGAAGCCCCCGTCGCCTCTAAGCCCGAACGCGAGGGATGGAAAAGAGTGCACGTGACCCTCGACTTGAGGGCGGATGGCCACTTTGAGGAGCTTTATGAGGAAATCAATACCGAAATTGGGTTTCATGAGAAAATCGATACTGAACTTGCAGAATATTTTTAACAGTCACTTTCTTAATGTATCAGTACTGAATTTATAATCACTAAAATGAGCTAGCTATAACTTTTCGGAGATATCTATAGTATTAAGAACCGTTATTTACGTCGAGCTAAATAGCACAACAAATTTTGTCATTCGTGGTCTGATGCATACATTTCTTCGTCAAGATTAAAAAAAAAATATATATATATATAAATATATATATATAGGGGCATGTTGGCTTGAAGGCCGAAGGCGTAGAAGACAGATATGCAGGGTGACGGTAGAAAACGAACCAGGAGGATTTTATTCGACGTTTCGACCTGAGACAGGTCTTCGTCAGGAATAGGGTTACAAGAAAAATGTGGTTCTATTTATACAGTTTTTAGAGGGGAGAGAGTTCGCATACAAAGAAAGTGCGTAGGGAGAACAGATAAGGGTACACCACCCAAGATCTCACACAAAAGGAAAGATAAACTCTAAGTAAAAAAAAAAAAAAAGGGCGAGGACGAGAGTAGGTGACTAACCAAATAGCACACTTCGCAAAAAAAAAAAAAAAAAAGACTGGGCACAGAGGACACAAATAAAGGGACGAAATCTAAGGCGGGGGAAGCCGCACACGGAGGTCGCCGAATACATAGATGACACATCAAAAGTGGTAGGAAATACAGGATGTACGGGAATTAACTAAACAACACAACAAAGGAACGAAAACGCACTGTCCAGTTCTAGCTCCAAACTCAGTACCACAAAATTCTAGGTCCAAATGGTTTATTATTTATGGTCGTTATCATACTATTTATTCGATAGCGCCTCAATCGATGCAAGTGTTCCTGGGCTTCTATTTATTCCTTCCTTTATTGTGTTAAATCGGTATATAAGATATGACTCGCGTTGTTCGCGTTCCCGATTTGATTTGAATCCAGACTCTAAAAGTGTAACAGATAATTTATCGAATGTGTGGTTCTTGAGGGTGAGATGTTTTGAAATTGGCAGGCCCGGCAGGTATTTTGCGTGTGATCTGTGATTGTTAAAACGTAGCCTAAACGCTGTCTCGGTCTGTCCTATATATTGTTTTTTGCACACCTCACACTGTATCAGATAGATTACATTTGAAGAGTCACATGTAAGCTGCCCTCGGATTTTTATTGAGAACTGGGAATGCGTGCTATTGGCCGTGTTAGTTTCTCGCATATGTTTACAGACCAAGCATCCTGCTTTCATGCACGGTCGGCATCCGTTATTTGGTTGGGACGAATTCAGTCGGGAGTTAACTAGGCTGTCTCTAAGGTTGCGTGAACGTCTGTAAATCACCCCGGGAGCTGATGGGAATGCACGTTTGAGGCGTTCGCTTTGTTCTAAAATGTTGTAATGTCGCCTTAAAATATTATTTACGTTGGGGAAATTCATACTATAGGTTAGACATAAATTCGTGCGCTGCGCGTTGCACTGAGGTGGGCGGTCCTCCAGGAGGTCAGCGCGGTTTAGTAGGGCGGCTTTTTGGATTGCGTCGTTAATGACCCGCAGAGGATATTTTTGTTTTTCCAGTGCGTTCTTTAGATGATGAGAGCTCGATTGGAAGTCCTCTTGCCGTGAGCATACACGTTTGAAGCGGTGGGCCTGGCTGTAGGGTATACCATTCTTACAATGACGGGGATGGTCGCTTTCGTAGTGAAGGTATTTTTGCCGATCTGTTGGCTTACGATAAAGATTAGTTGTAAGCTTGCCTTTTTCTAATATTATAGTGGTATCCAAGAAGTTGATACTGGTCTGAGAATAAGCGTGAGTGAAGCGAATGGTTGAATGTACAGCATTGTACTGATTTATAAATTCTAGCAGCTTCTCTTCTGTGTGCGGCCAAATAAGAAAAATGTCATCTATAAACCTCTTGTAGATCAGTGGTTGTAAAGAACAGTCAGAGAGGAATTTGGTCTCCAGTTTGCCCATAAATATGTTGGCATAACTAGGTGCCATCTTAGTACCCATCGCAGTGCCGTTAACCTGCCTATAATATTCTTTGTTAAATTCGAATGAGTTCAGTTCTAAGACTAGGTGCGTGAGGGTGGCAATGACGTTACTATCAGGGGTGTCTACCTGTCTGTGTTGTTCGTACATTTCAATTAGAGAGGCTATTCCGTCGTCATGTGGGATAGAACCACACATTCGATAAATTATCTGTTACACTTTTAGAGTCTGGATTCAAATCAAATCGGGAACGCGAACAACGCGAGTCATATCTTATATACCGATTTAACACAATAAAGGAAGGAATAAATAGAAGCCCAGGAACACTTGCATCGATTGAGGCGCTATCGAATAAATAGTATGATAACGACCATAAATAATAAACCATTTGGACCTAGAATTTTGTGGTACTGAGTTTGGAGCTAGAACTGGACAGTGCGTTTTCGTTCCTTTGTTGTGTTGTTTAGTTAATTCCCGTACATCCTGTATTTCCTACCACTTTTGATGTGTCATCTATGTATTCGGCGACCTCCGTGTGCGGCTTCCCCGCCTTAGATTTCGTCCCATTATTTGTGTCCTCTGTGCCCAGTCTTTTTTTTTTTTTTTTTTGCGAAGTGTGCTATTTGGTTAATCACCTACTCTCGTCCTCGCCCTTTTTTTTTTCTTTTTTTTTTTACTTAGAGTTCATCTCTTCTTTTGTGTGAGATCTTGGGTGGTGTACCCTTATCTGTTCTCCCTACGCACTTTCTTTGTATGCGAACTCTCTCCCCTCTAAAAACTGTATAAATAGAACCACATTTTTCTTGTAACCCTATTCCTGACGAAGACCTGTCTCAGGTCGAAACGTCGAATAAAATCCTCCTGGTTTGTTTTCTACCGTCACCCTGCATATATATATATATATATATATATATATATATATATATATATATATATACCTTTTTGCTCTGCACAATTTGTGATGAAATCTCCCGTGAGCATAAAAGAAAAATACGTACACTGAAGGATTGCTCTGTTTTATCACACTGGACGAGATGACGTTTGGGTCTTCGTCAGCCCTTCGCTTGTTCCCAGGTTGACAGCCATAAAAAACGCAACTGGAAATGACTGAATGCTGATATTTCAGAATCGTAATAGCGTCTGCATTACTCCACCGCATCCACTAATACATAGCACCTAAAAATGAAAGATCAGAAATGGAAAAGATAAATATACATCCGCACTTCTCTGCCGCAAAACTTTCAAGAGTTCTTAAGAATAGCCGAAAACTAAGCGTATAGTCGCGATGTTGAAGATAAAGTAGTATTTGAGTGGCGGTAAATCCCTCTTTGCTATCGGGACAAGGTCAATCACGTCGTTAGACTTTACTCGTAGACTCCGTTCATGTAACTGCTCTATAGGCACCGATGTCTGTGCATGTCTGTTGGTGGTTGGGGGTAGCTCACGTTTTTTGAAAAGCAGAATGAATAGCCTTTTCAAAGAAGGTTGAAACACTGAACCCTGTTTCCTCTCCAACCTTAGTGTTCGTAAACGGCCAACAGCCGATAAATTTCCAAGGGCGCCTGTTGAAGACCATACTTCTCTTCCCGCAGTAAATTATGAGTTGTGATCTGTCATAACATTATAAGACGCGACACCCCTCAGCGTTTTATTTAAGTCAAGCGTATCCGTCGTTCAATCGAAACTCCAATTGGTAGTCAAAACTAAAAGAAAAACCTGAAAAAAAACTAAAAACCTTACGCTTACTTTCGAGTGTCAGCGAAGTGAGGCGTCGTGATTACGTGTTAGCACATCCATCGAGCCAGTACATCCACCGAGCCATTACATCCATCGATGGATGTAATGGCTCGGTGGATGTACGGGCTCGATGGATGTAATGACATGCGTATGGATGTAGCTGCTCGATGGATGTAGTTGCTTGTTGGATGTAGTGGCTCGTTGGATGTAGTGACTCGGTGGATGTAATTGCTCGCCCTTCCTGTTATCATGCTTAGCGTGCCATTACATCCATCGTGCTAGTACATCCATAGAAGCCAAGATGGCCGCCGTGGGTCGCAATTATATTTAAGCCAATTTTAAGCTAATTACTTTTTTGTGTTATTCACATTCTTATTGGATCGGGAGCCTCGGCAAACAAGGGGTAAGCCACAGAACATTAGTGAATCACAATTAAATTCGACTAGGCATTCAAACTTTTTTTTTCTTGTCAAAAAGCGCAATAAAAAGTAAGATTATGTGCACCGTCCCAGTCCTCTATTAAAGTAGTTTACTGTAAACGACTTCATTTTCGCGATGACCTAATATTTGCAAAAACCTAATTTTTGAGAATTTCGCGATTTGATCAAATTCACGAAAAATTGGTCACACGAATAAGTCACCCCATGAATACGAATACATCGTGTATATCTCCCGTTCATGAAACTTTCTGCCCGCGAAATATTCCCGAAACCGGCACTTCGCGAAATGTCGAGCCCGCGAAAATAAACTTGTTTATAATGAGTTAATTATGAGAGTTAAAGTGCAGCAACTATAGTTTGGTAAGTGTGGAAACACCAAACATCGAAAATAACGCCTCGTCAACAGGGTCGTCTCCCAGCGGAGGAAGTGGTGGCGCATACGCAAAGCGGGCATACGACGGCCACGTCGGGCCCCAAACACCTTCGAGACGGGTTCGCGGAGTGTCTCCATATGGCATGACACCCATGCTTTCTACCCCTCTTGACAATTTGAAGTTCGAGCTCCATTAAATCTGGTAAAGTGATCAGGACTGGGTGAGGCTCCCTGAAGATTCGATGCAACGAGGCTTGGCAACTAAAGCGACACGACGAGCCGACGACGCGCGTGCGGCTTCGGTGAGGCCGAGGGCCGCACAAAGTGCATGACGCACGAAAGGTCATTTTACTTGCTTTTGTGCATTTAATTTGGCATATAACTCCTGAAATAATGGGAAATATTGGAAAATATATGTCTCGTTTGCTGCTGCGTGGTTGCAACCAATGACGATCCTCACGACGAGCCAATGTGGAGTCAACGCACATGTGTGAGCTCGCACCGTCACAAGTGGTCGCAACGCAGTCGTTCCTAAGCAAACGCAAATGTCGGAAGTAGCTTTTAAGAAAAAGAGAAACGAAAGGTGTAGCGTATAAAATCTGCGTAATTGATGCGTGCAATGGCACGTTCTTGGACGGAGCTGCTTGATGGATGTGATAACACGATGGATGTGACGGCACGATGGATGTAATGACATGCTTTGGATGAAGTTGCTCGATGGATGTGATGGCGCGGTGGATGTAATGGCACGATGGATCTAAAGGCACGTTGGATGTGGTTGCACGTTGGACGAACTGGCCCAAATTGGATCTACTGGCATTATGGATGTACTTGCACTATGGATGTACTGGCACGATGGATGTAATGGCACGAAATTGGACGTATTTGCTCGATGGATGTAATGGCACGATGGATGTGCTGGCCCCAAGCCAGGCGTCGTTTAGTCTGATGCTTTTTCCAGATAGCTTTTTTTGTTAGGTCTTTTGGAGAACCAGATGTTGTTTTAGGAGTTGTTGTGCATGTACTTCATGAAACGTGCCTTTGTACGCGTCTTAAATAAAAATTTAACAGAGCCAACGCCCGTATCTTTTAGCAAATTCGATCAAGAATAAGAAGCCCGTTCTTTCGGGGTGTTAGACTTGATCGAGTTCAACAGTGGGTCCGGGCGATGTTCTCTAATGCTTTGACAATAGCGAAGCGGCACACCCGAAATTATCCTAGTCCACGAAGCCTCCTCAGATCATGCTTGACTTAGTACTACTCCGTGCAGCATATACAGGGTGTTTCACGAAAGGTGGACAAATTCGATATTGCGAAAACTACGCGTCGCAACAAAAAAAGGCTTGTGTCGTTTCGGTCCTAGGCCAGGACCTATTTAGGAAAATGATTAAAGTCCGGGATAATTAGATTGCTAATTATTTTTGCGTAATTAACTTTTTTAATATTGGGTTTAAGGGCATGGTTTCAATTAGTAAATTGCTCAGCATCATCGAAAAACACTAAATCAACAAATTGCAGAACGATAGAAGGCACGGGAAGCATTTTGCGGCTTTCTGAAAAACCGTACAAATTCGACGGGTTTTTAAGTTTCGGTTTGCTATCGGAGCGCATCTCGGCCTCGACGGAACCGCGCCTCATGGAGAGGTAGTGCATCCAACCTCTGCAGCGCTGTCATCGCGCGACGCAGCAGAAGCTGGTTGCACTATCTCTGCACGGGACGCAATGCCGCCGGAAACCGAAATGTGTTCCATCGCTCAAAAAAAAAAAAAAAACGAAAAATTGATGGGCTTTTTTAAGTACACTTGAGCCCGAATATGACGAGCGAGTCCTGAACCCGTCTCCAGGACGCCTGCTCTGTCCCCACTTCGCCTCGATGCTCCATGATGTAATCGGCGATGCGTAGCTAGCGTCGTACCTTTCGAGTTTTTATTCTTTTTGTCCTATCTTTTTCGCGATTAATAATGATGTACGGACACAGTATGTACCCTAGACGACAGGCTGTTCATAACTTCGAACACTATACCAGTGTACGCCATTTAGTTTTTGGCCGGCTGGTAGCGCTATTCGCGTTGGCGGATTAGCGTGGATTATGTGGGAATTATTATGGCTTGTAATTTTCGTCAGCGCCGATTATTTGCCTGTTCCAGAGGATCAAAAAGTTACACAACCACCTACTATATATATATTTTTGTTTTGCCTAATGGAAGCGCCGAGGAAGTTAAACACCGGGTGGCTTATTTTGGTCACACTATAGTATTAGTTGTTTGACTATTAACATTAGCAGGCCATTATAAAAGGAAGCAATAGAAGGGTCGTTTAATTTGAAATCGAACACACTGGTCGGGTGGGTATTTGGATTTTTTTCAATTGAGTAATAATAATAGCCCCATTACTAGAAGAAACAAAACCACTTCTAAAAATATTTTGCATGTTTTATTTTTGTACGAAGTTCGGCAACTTGTTATGAATACTGAAAACATATAAATATCGATATTTTTTGTGTAACTCTATTTTATGTTGAGTATCTTTTTGCTATACACTTGACAAATATGCAATATTCCATTGCTAAGATACAAATTGACAAACATTGCACTTTTGAACGTTCGGGTGACAAATTTGGAGCCTTGTATCTCCATATTCTTTTTAATTAGCGCTTACCAAATGCTGTCCTCGTGTAGTAATATGCATGGTCTGTAATCTTATGGTAATACTCTTGTTTGATTAATATTAACGTATTCTATAATAATTCTCAAACTTTATACAAATATAAATTTTTGTCATAGTTTAAAGCTGTCTTATTTTTTAAAAGAAAATCAAATTTATTGTGTTCTTCGTAATTTTTCTTATAATTTCCAGTCATATTGTTTTTCTAAAGGTGTGATCCGAATGCCCCTTTTTCTTTTTGGTTGTATTTGCGCTAGAAGACGTCCAACATCAACAACACGACCGAATCTTCAAAACGAGAGTTTCCTCAAGTTTGCTTCGTTGCAAGATTTATAGCTTGTAGTTTTTGCCTTGAAAGACTGCAAGTTGGGGACGCTTTATTTAGAAGAGTCTTTTTGGTGGAATGTTTTTATTCGAATTTATCAATGATGTTTTTTATTGTAATAAAACACATTTGAACTAAAAATGTGTTTTATATACTGGTATCAAAACGCAAAGACGAGGTTTATAAGTATGATTCTGCGTTTTCAGGGTTTCTTTTAAAGCAGATTCGAAGAGTGTTTATAGGAGTTTATTTTCTAAACCAAATCTGAGTTTTATTTGCGGCGAATAAAAGTCAGAAAGAAATTTGTCCAGCAGTTTTTTACAAGTGAGACCATATTCGGACTATTGCCGTGGAGGTTTGATGACGCGTTTCGTTGACAGGAAGCCAAAATACTTTTTTTAGCTTACGCACCAAAGTTAGGACAAAAAAGGAGAGAATCGCCAAAGTTGTTAGGAAAATATGAAAAAAAAAGATAAAAACGATGGAGTTCATAGAGCTTGCAGTCTCTAAATTCGTAGTTTTTCGGATAAATCCGAAACTGCAAATCTTTTTACCGGCGAGTGTGTTTCGGGGTTCATCGGATTTATCCGAAAACGCAGAACCCTATTCATAAGAAAAAGAGAGTAAAAGACAATTGAACGGATAACCGTGCATACAGAGGTATCAGAAGCTTGTTCTGCCTTTGCACGCTTTGAGTCCCAAAATTAAATCTGGGATTGTAGACAAGAATAATTTGTTACGGACATTATGACCAAGAGTTGTTCAATAAGAACTGAAAATTCTGAACGAGATTGTCATAAATGCTTATTACAATAAATATTTACATAAAACAATTAGTGACGCTTGAACAAACAGGAACATTGTCTTTCAGCCAATCTTCAATCCTTCGAATTGCCAACAGTGCGTGTGATGAGTCGTGGCAGAAGTCTTCAGACACGACGCCGAAACTCCGAGAACCTTTAGCTGTTGATGCGAAGCATGTGGAAATCGAAAGCTCTTGTTTGTGGCACTGGCGCTCCTGAACTTCATTCGGTAGTGGAACGGTCCCATTTTAGGCAAAATGAAAATGAATCATTGCGCGCTTTTTAGTAATTTCGCTTTTCGCGAATCGACTTTCATCTTTTGGAAGTTTTCGAACGTAATCATGCGTAACGAATCGAATGGTTCAATTTGGAATTTCTTCAAGGAAGACATGTGGTTGAGTAGTCTTCTCGATTATATCTCTTTTCTCCCACACGCAAAATGTTACTTGCTCCTCTTCAACAGTTCCTAAAAGTTCTAACGTAAGACTACGGGTGTTCGGGCATTCCTTGCATTCGTATCCCAAACAAGCGCGTCTCGGATCCGAACAATGTCACATGAACATCAGCTCCAGCTTTGCGATTGCTTCTTCGCGCAAAGAGTTCAGGGTGAAAAAACAAAGTTAAAAATTCGTGCAGAACACGCAGGCGCATACTGTTTGTTTCGTATTCTTCTTCACCTACTTCGGACGGAGCGATGAAAGTTTCGTTATACCTAATTTAGTCTCTGGGCTGGCTTTCATGGACATTAGGAACGTCTCCCAATAGACCTCGTCACGAATATTTTTTTTACTACTCATTTCTTGCCATCCTTAATGACGTTCATAGCATCTGTTTTGTTAAGACTTCGGATGTAACTATCAAGATCATCGTTGTCTGCAGTTTTCTTGACTTGCGCAGCAGGTATGTCGATGCTTCTGGAATGAATTCACTTGCTCTAGTACAAGTCATGATGGCAGTAATAAGTGTCAAATGCTGGCACCTCTTCCGGTTTGTCAGAGCCTTGACAGAAGCTAGGTGGATATTCAGCCACCAGTCGCCGCAAGTAAAGCAAGAACGATAGTTACTTGGTTCTGTGCTATCGGAAGTAGCCAATTTTGTTTAGACATTTCAACTGAAAGCCATCTTTATTTCGCCTTACTTCTGTTTTCACGTGGGATTTTTGGTATTTCGGAATTAATTGTCGAAGGCACTCTCATTGGAGGTGAATCTAGGCTGCCGCCAGAAATCTCTTTATTCATGTCTCTCAGTAACTCATGCTTGGAGACAAAGCGCTTTGGCATGAACATGAGCTTCATTCACAAGCACGAGACACAGAAAGGTTCTCACCCAGACGAGCGAAGCCATCGTGGCACAACATGTCGGTATCCCTCACTGCTGGAACGCTGGAGGGCAGGGCTGACCTCAGCAGATCAATGTTCAGGTCCTTCACAGAGCGAAGACGTTCATTCTCATATATCTTCCTTTTATGGCGACAGTCGTGGTCAGCGCAGGACACTGGACTAGAAGTGTGAAAGTTGGTCATTGACCAAACCGGAGAGGATTAACTGCGACTGTAGAAGGCTGGAGCAGTAAACGTCAATGCTAGCTGTGTCGCTGTTACATTAGGACAACTCTGGTGCTTCTGAATATTCTCGTTGGTGTGGTCTTTAACAGTTGTGATGATCGAGTTGATAAATTCCTGCTTAGCATAAGAACACGACTAGAAAACAAGCAGAGTAGGTACGACTTTTCAACTGCCAACCACATGCGATGTGTATATGTAGCGCGTGTATTCCGACAACGCAAGCCGACGTAGTGGCAGCAGAATGTGGCATACAGAAAGGGTAAGATTAAAGGAACCGCGCCAAAGTGATGGCAGGCTAGGCCTTGGCGCTGGGGATAAGAGGATGCGTCTTTCACGGGTCGTTGTCACCATACTGGTCACTAGGTCATGCTGCTTGCCCCTGCCGGATGGACAGAGAAAACTAAGTATTACTGACCTTCGTAAAAGGAAAGAAGAAATATTCACCTTCCAGCTGTGTATTCAATCTAGTTCGAAGGGCTTCCAACTTCAGCGGAAGTGCGTTTGTTTGAAAATTAATCTCACCATGAAAATGTTGGTGGATCTTTTAGTGCCGACGATAGAGTGGACATATTTATTTTGTCCAATAGCAATATTCACCCCAACACGACTCTTCTCCACTGATGTGGCACAAATATTTAACCTTTCAGTGTGAAAACTGCACTCGGGGTCAACTTTTGTGGCACAGCAGTATAAGGTAGGAGCGCCTCGTACGCACCGTTTACTTTGGGCGCCTACGATAGGCGCCCGAAAGCGCGGGAGCGCACGAGCTTATCACTTTTGACTGCATTGCCACAGAAAGTTGACCCCGAGTATACAAGATATAAACAATGAAATAAAGTCGACTTCAGGAACCTAGCTTTTTGCCGATTCCGGTGCATGGGTCTGATTTTGACGTCTTCTAGAGGAAATACAACAAAAGGGCATTCGGATCACGCCACTGGAAAAGCAATATGACTGTGGATAATTAAAAACAAAGTATAAACAAAAAAATGTTTTTTTATTAAAACAACTTTAAAATATACAAAATTTATGTTTTTTAAAGTTTGACAAATTTAATATAAAATAATTCGTCAATATAAATCAAATACTGTAAGCCTATAGCCCATGGATAGGACTATACGTGTGCAGCATTTGGTAAGCGCTAATAAAGATAATACGGAGATATAAGGCTCCAAATGTCTCACTTGAACTTCAAAGGTACAATGTTTGGCAATGTTTATCTCGGTAATGGCATTTGCCCTTATTTGTCAAGTGTATAACAAAAATTACTCGGCATACAATAGATTTTACATGACAAACTTCTATAAATATTTTAATGCTTCCAGTATGCATAAGAAGTAACTGAACTTCGTACAAAAATCAAGCACACACAATTTGAATTTCCAGCTTGCTCCACCTAATCCCATATTTGTTTCGTAAAACAAAACATTATTTTTTAGATTGTTTTTAAAGCGCTTTTGGTCTTCTTAGACATATGTTCTATTATATATATTTAATTGTGAAAAAACCCAAGTACCCACCCCGACCAGTGTGTTTGATTTGAAGTAAAGCAAAAAATGCAGAGCTCGGTACAAATAGAACAAATTGCTTTCTGCTATACCTGAAACGCTTTTAGCAAAGTGAAAAAAAGAGAAGCATTCGATATTGTACGCTCGCTGACTCGGTCATGTCGTATAGATATATGTCGATAATTATACATGAATCTTTGATCTACTTAGCGAGCTTGAATATGCACCACTTGGGGCGGTTTGTCGATACTCGCAAGTTTAGCAATGCGCAATAAAACCATGTCTTCTGGTTACAAAGCTGGTACAACATTGGCAACAACAACAAAGCAATAATATGTGGATAGCAATAATTTTGACGTTTTACCGCTTCTCTTTGTACATACCGCCAATGCTATAACGATCCACCATCGAAGAATATGCCTTCTGAACAACTTACCTTTCCGTCGCTTTTTGCTTTTCATTTTCGAGTTAACACATTTTGTTTCTTTCAGCAATGGTGTATAAAATAATATGAAGGTCACAGTTTGGATCAAGACTAAAATATATGTGAACCGCTTCAACAGGTATATATTCTGCATAAGGGTATTCATGTGGACTAGTTGGCGATACATTGTGACGATTAAAAGCGGTAAAAAGACGAGGACCAATAAAAGAAGACACGCATACACCAAGAGCGCACCTGCAACTGAGCTTTAATCTGACTTGATCTAACAAGGAAAAACACATGTCTTATCAACAAAGCACCTATGTCATGTACGAACATCGTCCTACTAGTCTACTTTTATTCTTGCTAGCTTGGCCTATCAAATGACTGTAAATCCGCCACGTCCGACTCATAAAGCGCAATCGATGGGTGCTAATAGATGTATCGAGACCGCACTTCTTTATAAAAGACGCTTCTGAAATTTTCATTGTCAATTTGTTTCGGTTCCGGCCCAAGGTATTTATTTCCTTAAACTTTGGGAGACATTAGCATCCGTTGCAGTGCAGATTGCCTGCGGGCGACGATCTCATTGCCAGTGCGTGCTCTTCTTAGTCGATCATTTACGCAACGCCCGGACTGTTCTATGCAAACCATTCCACACGTTAAGGGTACTCTATATGCCGCCCCTTCCATGCAATCTACAAATCTAGTCACATGCCTTATTTACAGACACCTTCCCCCAGATCCCCCGCTCTACTGTTGCACACAGTTTACCCAATTTCTGAAACGCTGAGAGTTGTACCGGAACCCCATGTTTTTCCCTCGCTTTCTTACAACTATGGTTAATTTGGTTTATACAAGGTAGAACGGCTGGTCTAAAATTATTTCTTAACTTACCACCACTTTTTCTTTCTCCTCGAAGTTCTCGTAATAATCTTTCTGCCACTCCTTTGATGAGCGTAAGTGGATACCCGCATTCCTCTAATTTCTTCACTTGCCTTCCAACGCTGTCCGCTACAGTATCTGAACAAGATTTAGTTAATTATACGTTCACAATCACACCCTGTATATAATTAAATCTCAGCGAAATGCAAACAAGAAACAATCGCAAAACTAAATTAACTGAGTTTTTTTTTTATTATTGAATACGTTGTTAGTACAGGGAGGTTGGGAAACGCCGTTCAAAGGAAAAAGGAAAAGCGATATTTCGACCTTACTGTTTCCTTCACGCTGACTGGCTATACTATTTGTTATTATAGTCTTTTGATATTATTAAATAAACTTTGTATCCATACACAAACGAAAATTTGTTGCCTCACTAAGCCTTGTTGGTGTTAACTACCTTTCGGTTTATAATGCGGAATGCTGGTCGACTCTGCCGATTGCACGTTAAATGCGTAACTGAAATCTATTTTCTATAACAGATTAAATGAGCTTCTAAACCTCTTTTGACTAGAACCTTCTTGCAGAAAACAAAAATATGGCAGCTTCGGTAGATTCAATTTCTAACAAAAAGGAGGCATCAAAGTATTAAACTTTTAAAAAAAAAGTTTTTAAGAACCTTAATAAAAAAATATGTCTTGCCTTTTTAGCGGGGTATGCACAAACAGAAAACAAAAACGACATGCCTCTCTCGCTAGTTCTGCCGCCTTAATCCCTTTCGTATATATTCCAATTTATTTTCCCCCTAATTCACAACTTATAAGTGCAGTGTTTACTTTCGTAAAGAAGTTTGCCCCGGTTAGGTTTTTTTAGATACGGAGCATCTCTTGCTCAGGTCTATGTCCCGCGGCGTCGGCGTCGTAGTCCGCACTCACACTACGCATGCGCAACTCTCCTCCTTCCCTCTCTCCAACAGCTGCGCGTTACTCTCTCCGCCTCTCTCTCTACTAGATGCGTGCACTTCGCGTGCGTTCGGTTCTACTCACACCGCGCGCGCATGCGCCACTCTCCTCCTCTAGTCTCCTCTACTTCAAGTGTGAATATAGGCAGCGGTAGCGCGCTGCGCGCGTTCAGTTCAGCGCTGTTATACATGTCATCACACCACTCCCTGCAACACGTATCATACGACGACCGTAAACAACAGCCAACTACCATTCACGGCACATGCATTGATCACGTCTTCACCAATTTCAAGATCCACCCACTGCACCAAGATCACCTCATGGTTCACTTCAGCGACCACAAAGCCATCCTCATCAAAGCAAAGTGCACACCTCAAGTACTAGACGCTGCTCAAAAAAGACCTTCGTTAACCGTTTCACCTTCGTCTACGCAATTAAAAAAATTACACCATCTTCCCGAGGAACCATGGGGTGATGCGGAGCATCGCGGAGTTTCCAACAGCGTTCACGCGATGTGTGGTAACCAACGCAAGTTAACAACGTTACTAACAACGTTACTAACACCGTTAATAACACCGTTAATAACGATCCGCGATGCCCCGCATCACCCCATGGTTCCCCTCGAAAAGATGGTGTAATTTTTTTTTAATTATTACTCTGAATTATTAAATCGTCTTGATTATGCAGGCGTCAGCTTCAGTGAGCGAAGTATTTTTTAAGGCTTCTCGCCTCCACGGCGCTGAAGTCTGCACTGCGCAACGTTTTAGTGAACGTGGGAAGGATTCACATCAGTGTTTGCTATGAAATCGCTTCTTTTTGAGTCTGAATAGACAGTAGTCTCGTATACTACTCACTGTGTTTCTTTTCGTTATGTTTTCCTTTGACATGGGCGTATGAATGTAGGTTGCCTGTGTATATGTGCGGAGGCGTGCATTTGTGTTTGTGCCTTTGTGATCGTCTGTGTACCTGTGTACGTCTTTGTCTCTAGGTTTCTGTGGCGGTATGCGTTGTCTGCGTGTACGTTTCTGTACAGATACCTCTGGTTGCGATGCGCGTCGTTTTAATGTTTAAAAATGTTTTCATTCATATCGTGTAGACCGTTCCCAGCACCTTGATTTGGATCCTATTGGGAACCAAAGGGGGGGGGGGGTATTCGAAGATATGGTACTGTTGCCCCAGAATGTAATTTGTTTACAATAAACAACCGAAATAATTTATTTTATTATATTTTGACAATTGTGCGGTATTCCTCATAGAGATGAATACGAAATTAAATCAAACAGGTCCGGGCCGGAAAAGGGGTTCACGTCACACCAGAGCTTTAACTCAATTATATACTTGACTGGCTCTGCAGTTAGTGTCGATTCATGTCGAAAAGATTTCTTTAAATGTCTGAACATTTCGGTGCAAAAAGCTGCATTATTAGTTCTTTCGTGTTCTTTAAAGAGACTAATATTATACTTAACGTTTTAGTTGACAAGCCTAGCTTAGAATGTTGACTGTCTATACTGAAATTCAAGATAAATATTTGTATCGTCTTCTCCACATATTAGTATACAGACGAAATGAATTTGTTTTCAGTGAAATGGTCATACGGCTTCTTGAATAAATTATGAACAGCTACATTACATCAGTTTAACTGTTTATTTTGTAATAAACTACAACTCAATGCACCTTAAACTACATACGCAATATAGAATGCAGTAAACAAACAAGTGGACACAATAACCATTAAATTTTAAAGGTACCTCCTGAAAATATGTAAAGAGACGATCATGTTACTGCCTGGCTTGACAAAAAAACTCGCATGTAATCCGCACATTAACCCAATGAAAAGCTAGCCACCAAGATATCTTGGACGCAGGCAAAAATTAACGATTTATATCGATCTGTAGGAAACTATGCATGTATCACTTTTTTCCAGTCACACCTCTCCCACGATATTTTGAGAATACATAGAGACGACCATTAAA